>APFE031169426.1:30922-70955 GCA_000404065.3 Pinus taeda
CCACTCGATGACTTATTTTTGCTTCTGTTCTGGGACCATCCTCGTACAGACAAGGCATCACCATTCTGGTTGTCCATAGTTTTCCGTCTCATCTCCTCCGTCAGCAAGGCTGAGACTATTTCATCAAACTGCAAGGAAGTTGCATTGCTACCTATTGCAATAACCAAACTATCCCACGAATCTGGTAGAGAACACAACAAACTGATGCACTTATCTTCATTTGAAATTTTAATATCAACAAATGCTAATTGACTTACCACAGTATTAAATGCATTCAGATTCTCTGTCACCGAGTCTCCATCTTTCATCCTCAGGTTATATAGCTTTTTCCACAGGAACAATTTATTCACCAGAGACTTACATTGGTATAAAGTCCCTAACTTGTCCAACAAAGCCTTCGTCATAGCTTCCCCTAATACATTCAACAATACTAAATCTCAGACACACAATCGTATTGTGCTATTTGCCTTCCGATCCAACTTCTTCCATTCTTCATCGGACACTCTCGTTGGTTTAGTACTTGGATCTACCGCAATTCACTGATCTTTATCCACCAACAGATCCTCCATCTTGAGTTTCCACAACTCAAAAATCTAACCATTAAATTTCTCGATCTCTATCATTCCACTGCTCGCCATCTTCTTTCACCACCAGAATCGATCTCGCAGATCTCCCACTAAATAGGGTCTACCACAGGCCCGAGTGAAACCCCTCAATAACAAAGGCGTCCCCTTGCAATGAAAACAACTCTGATACCAAATGTAGGTTTAACCACGTACACAAATTACCTGCATACGAATTCTAAAACACAAAAAATAAACAATGCAAAACCATAACACATAAAACACATATACACGAAGATTTTCCCCTAGATCCCAAAACCGGGACTACCAACTTGATTTTTCATTATTTTCCTTTCAATCTTACAATATTTATACATGCTGAAGCATCCAATACCAAGGACTGAAAAATCATCGCATCCAAAACCATGGACCGAAAACCATCGCATCCAAAAACATGTGTAAAAATCATGCACAAAACCATAGGGAGGTTCGCCCAACCTAACATAAGGTCCAAAACCAAAATTTTCTGGGGCGCTGCCCCAGACCCCATAGAGTGGGGTTACTTGCACCCCTCAAACCCCCTGTGACTCCCCTCGCTACGCAATCAACGCAACGAAGGGCGGGCTCTGCCCCCCTTCTAACCCCCCGGTTAACTACGTGGGCTACTCGTGGAAAGAATATAACACAACCCAACATTGAGATGGAGTCTTATTTAATCAAGGAGAAGCCCTTATTTCTGACTTATATGACCTCTTTTCCTTACTATAGTCACATGTCTGAGATAACAACAGTATGGTCCTTTTTCTTCACACATGTGAGGTGATACGTTCAATATTCGATGCTTTTCTTTCTCTCTTTCCTTCGCTTTAGTTGTCTCTTTGTTCACTTGAGTAAGAGGCCTAATTAGCACTTTTTTACCAGCCCAACCAAGTTTCTTCTTATTACTATAATAGAAACTCTTATATGGAAGCAAAATGAACCCTTCCTCCTCGCACGTGTGACAGAAATATCTCTCAAGATCAGTCCTCCAACTTCGTTTAGGATGCTTTTATTTCTTGGTGAAATAGAGACCCTTTCTCTTCCTTTTTCGCACCTCTTCTAGCCCTCTTCTTCGTTGATTTCAGATATCACTCATGTTTCTTTGGAGAGGTTGAATAGCCCTATATATAGGAGTCTGTCCCTCATATTTGGGTTGACATGATCAAGTGAGGCTCATTGTCCTTAAGACACTGAATTACTTCTTTTGTTGAGGTCGACATAAGGAGGAGGCTTTTGACTTTGCTTGGAGGTCATTATTTGACTCTAATACATAGATTTACATAGTGTAACATGCCCACATGGGTCTTTAACAATTACATTGACTCTTTGACTTTCCTAGAAGCACTTAAACATGTGCTTGACCTATCAAACGGATAGGAAACCCATTCTTGATAATGACAAAAATAACAATTATTTTATTTTACAAGCACAAAGATCAAAATTACATTTATGAACAATGAACCTAGTTACACTTTCTTCAACACTCCCTCTTAACTAGGGAGGTATTCATAAATCATTACAAGGTGTTTGGACATTTTCAGTCTGAATAATTCACATAAGAGAAATCGGATTGGAAATCCATCTGTTATAGCATCATAGTAACCAACATTGTTTCCATAGTAAGGCCTTGATTGATAGCTCTATCTCTCATTAGATCAGACCATAATGTTGGCAAGACTAATTACTATAGACATCTTCATCATTATCTCTCAAGGTACATACCCACCCGGGTGTTCACTGAATATGACCTTCTAGGACTATTCTTATCTTGGGTTCGCAACCCTCAAAGAATATCGGTCCTCTTTCCTACTCTTATCTTGGATGCCCTATACATCCTCAAAGAACATCAAATGCTAGATGATCACCCAATCCTCCATTATTTCTTCCCAAGTGAAGGCAAGAATTTTTTGTCTATCTCTCCCTCTCAACTAAGGAAGACATTTCCATTCCTGTGAAGGAATGTGCCCAAGCTCCCTCTGAACAGGGACTTGCCCAAGCTCCATCTTAATTATGGACTTGTTAGAGCTCCCTTTCAACTAGGTGCTATAGGGATTAATGCACGAGTGTTTGATGTTGTAGAAATTTATTATCCTTGGATTTTCCCGGGATCCTTGGTAGACTGTAAGTTAGTTGTAGTTGTCACAAAGATGCATGCATATCTATGCTTAACAAATGAATATCAAAGTGAGAAGGAATTATTACCTCAAGTCTTAGTGTGGTGTTGCTGGAGAGCGCAATGTAGCTACGTGGAAGACCCCTGAGCAAGCTCCAAATCAAAACCTACATATAGAAAAGACAAGCGTAATATTATGGCATAAAACCTTGATAAACAATGCATGAACATATAAAGATATCTAGTTGTATATCTAAGCCACTCATGCTAACGATATTTATTAAACATATAAAAAAGTTATACTACCAATATATTTAAGCCACTCATACTACCAACATCACAGAGTGGACAACACAATTGCAGTTCTATATTGATGTAGAAAGAGTGGTTACAACCATCGGTTGTATTAGCTTTCCCTTACCCCTCTAACTCCTCTCTCTCTCTCCTTTCTTAACCTCTTCTGATGCCTTAGTCTGAGACTTTGCTCGACAGTCAAATAGGCAATCCTTTCAAATGGTTCAACCCCTTTCACAATGGCCCTAACCTTGCATATATAACATGTGAGGACAGGGTTTCCAAGACCTTGATGAGTTCCATTAGGCAAAAGCAGTGATGTTTCCATGCCTTTGTGCTCTTTCTCATTTGTATAATCCATTAGGATTTAGTAATTCCTCCAAATAGGTCGAATTCTGATGTTTCCCTGCTTTTGTGAGCTGATATATGGGAGAATCCTGGGATATTTCTTGGTCCATTTTTTCCCTTGACCCATAGAAACTCTTTTAGGTTCACTAACGCTCTTCGTGAGGTAACAGATAGATTTACCCTAGGCACTAATGCACCCTTAACCTTGCTAGGAATCTTTATAAACCAAGTTTCTAGTGTTCAGATAGTGTTAGCTTGACAACTGGGCCTGTGAACTTGATCATTCCTTCAGTCATCATGTCTTTCTCCTCTGAGATGGTGAGGAGGTCATTTTCCTATATAAGAGATTCCCCCTAAAGTGTGAGATCAGAGGTTGCGGCGATGGCCGAAATACTTTATATTTGACTGTCCTTTTCTTTGGAAAAAATAGAGAGAGGATTGAAGATTTGGGTGGTATGAGAAACCTGATACAACACATATATATAAAACAACTAAAATTATGTCCTGAGTCAGGCATTCCCACGGTCAGTAGCTATGTTAGAGTGATTTTCTCAAAAAAGATATATGACGATGTTGGCCGCTGATAAGCACAATGCAAAACTTGTTTCATAATAGGATCATTCTAATGAGTTGTCTCCAAAAAACAATAAACACACCTTGGGAGAGGAAACAAGGCTGAGTGATGCAAGCCTCTACCCAAGGTTGATGTGAAAATAGGCGTTGAGGTTGAACATGCATGAAATTGTCTGATTACCAGTCAATAATGGAGACCATTAATAGATGCAAGGATGGCCACCGATAATGGTGATGGTCTCCAAGATGCATAATACAATCTAGCGAGTGTGAATAATGTTTTTGTCATTGAACACTCGCAGAATAGTTTAACCAGGAGCCAATAATGAAAACCACTCACCAAACTCAGGGTGACTTGCCACTGATGTCTACAAGTACCAAGGCACTGAAGTGTTTCCGTGTCTTCTTCCTATATAGAGTGTTGAAGTCGATAGGAAGAGAATTATAAAAAGTTTGCCAATAAGGTGTCCTATATCAGTCGACATGAAACGAGACAAGAATGGTTGTTTTTTGAGGAATATTTTGAGCATTAGGTAAAAGTGACAGAGAGAGCGATGATAGGATATGATTGATGGTTTGATGGAGGAAACAAGAGATAAAGGTTTTCCTTTGAACAATAGAAGGCACGACAACGATTTTAACCATGTAGCACTAGACTCATGAACACCAAAGAGTGTTAGGATACAAAGATGCAAGAACATCGAGGATTATAGGCTAAACTCATAGGATGGTAAGGTTCATATTGAGATGTCGTCACAAGGAAGGTTTATCTGAGGGAGTGCCATGTTCAAGGGAGTAACTGCTGCCAAAAAACTCTTTTCACAATACGGAACACAAAGCAATTGTATTGTCCACTTTCCACATCTGATTAGTTTAGTGAGTCCAGACGGGTAAACTCATTGGTCTTTTCATGTTTTAAGAGTTTGAAAAGGATCATAAAAAGAGTGACTCTATGCCCTATCTAATTACTTTAATGAGTCCAGACAAGAAAACTCAGTGGTATTTTCATGTTTCAATAGTCTGAAAAGATCGTAAAGAGCGACTCCATTCCTCATCTGTGTAATTTAATGAGTCCAGAAGGGACAAATCGATGGTATTTTCATATTTCGAGAGTTTGAAAAGATAGTAAAGAACGACTCCAGGGTGGTCCATTTGTCATAGTTGTTAACCAGGTGCGACAAAGGTTTAATAGTATACCCGAAAAGGTTCCTTTTTCGTAAGTTAATCTGCTGAGTCCGGATAAAGAGAAACCTATGCTCAATAGATGTTTGCCTCATTTTGTTACGAGTACGAGGAGACGGAGTAAAATCGATATTCGTTGTGAAATTTTAATGAGTCACGTGACGACAAAGTCAATAGACCTTCATCGAATTTTAACAAGTCAGATGAAGAAAAATCGAGGTATCTTTTTCAGTTTAATGAGTGAGGAAAAACAGAAAATGGAATTGCTCATTCCTTCTTCGTTGATTTAACGATCCCAAAGAAGGGAAAAATTCGAGGACTTTTTCAATTTAAGAGCAAGAAATAGTCCCAAAAAAGAAAGCGCTCATATCGTTGTCGTATGTTTTTAACGAGCCCGACGACGAAAACTAGGGGTATTTTCGCTTTAACGAGTGAAAAAAGTTCCTAAAAATAATGCTCGAAGCTTCTTCATAAGTTTCTAATGAGCTTCAAGAAGGAAGTTGGGGTTTTTTCAAATTTATGAGCGAGAAAAAAGTCCGAAAAAAGAATGCTCGTCGATCTTTTTCAGTTTAGTGAGCTAGAAAAAGAGAGAAAAAGAGTTGCTCAGACTGTCGTCGTAAGTGTTTAACGAGCCCAACGATGAAAAAATCAAGGATTTTTCAGTTTTAGAGTGAGAAAACATCCCATAAAATAAAGCACTCATTGAGAATCGAACATGGTCATTTATGTCGTTCAACCGTGAAAGTTCTTTCATCAAAACATGAGCAATTTTTGCCAATATGGGGTCATGGCACATGACAAATATCATAGGAAATGGACTACTTCTACTTTAATGACTTTCACCATTTGCATCATTTGCATCATTTGAGAGCTATGAGAGTGTTTTGGAGATAAAGAGGAGTAGATTTTCCACAGATGATTGCAGGGGAACTGGGCGACCATTCGACGTGTCGTCAGTCCCAGGTAGATGCCAAAACCCTAATATTTCATTATTCAACCTTTTGCGCTACTTTTGGGGTGTATTTTTAGAGATCCGGGGAGCCCTAGATCATTTATTGTACATAATTCCCCCTTCCAGGCTTGTAGGGAGTGTTAAACGCCCTTTACGACCTGGGGGAGGGCGTTAATCCTCCCTGTTTTCCACTGGAGGGGAGTTAGTGCATGAGGGTGCACCCCAAAACCCCAGGCAGTGATTTCTTAATCTTTTTCCCCATTTGCATTGATTTTTGGGTTTATTTGTGCAAGTTTTGAGCCATTATGATTAGTCTATGGAGAGAACAAGCCCATGATCGACAAGAATTGCTGATCCAAAATGATCCATCTTGCATACTTGCATTGCGCCAATGTGGTTTGATGAAGTATGCAAAGTTGGACTCAATGAAAGGTCAGGAGGACCTTTTGAGCTGGATTATTCAACGCTGAGATGAACACAAATAGGTGTTTCGGATCGGGGGCCATGAGTTGGCGATTGACCGAGATGATATATATTTCTTGAAATGTTTGTTGTGCAGAGGAGCACGAGAAAACTTGACCATGGTAGGCCTGATCCCCGATCCACCTTAGAGCTGGTTTGAGCTTACTGTATCCCTGAGAGCGGACTCGTCAAAAACAAAGTCCATATAGAGATTATTAGATCCAAATTTATGAGGGCCATTTTATTGATGATTGTGCGCTTGGCAGGGTCTAAAAGTAACCATGTTGCAACAAAGGCCCAATTGTTGCTTGTAGTTGACTATGTCCAGCTGCATATATTCAACTGGTGCGAGGTGATGCTTCATCAGTTGAAGGTAGAGTTGACAACATGTAAGACCCAGACCCAATAGAGTTTTGGGTACGACACTCTCATTGTTTCCTCCATGCTTGAGAGGGTGCCAGTTATGCATTCGCGGATGAGCTTAGGTCCCCTCGATCCTAGGGAGCCTAGACAAAGGCGATGGGCATCGCTTGATCCTCACATAGGAGGAGGACCCATCAGACATTTTTTTGAAGAAGATTTCTTCGAATGGCTTAGTGGCTAGATTGTGATGATATACGACTATGCCTATGAGGGCATGGACTTCACAGGTGACCCTGACTTGATTTTTCCGCTTGGTACAAACTGGGGGTCTCAAGGTAAGAAGGTTTATTTGAGAGTACTTGAAGCATTTTTAAGCTTTTGAATGTTTATGTTATGTTTTTGTTGATTTTATGGGTGAACAAGTACTGACATGAAGCTTTTTGCTTGACACAAATGTGGCACCGGTGCGACCTGTAGGTGAGCCTCGCCAAGTGAAGCGAGGAGGCCAACTACCTGAAGGTGGGGGTGATGTTGAGAGTCTTCGCCAGGTTCTGAGGAACCTAGAGGGCTTGAGCATGGGTGTGACCCCCCTTCCTATGAGGAAGATCCCTGCTTAGATGTAGCAACACACAGTTGGTGTGCCTGAGCGGTTTCTGGTTCCTCTTCGAAGGATAGCTGGAGCAACGTTGTTTTCTCATGAGTAGTAGGCTCTATTAGCAGATGCATGGTATAGCTAGTGGGTGTTTAGTAGCCATTTTTTTCTTCAAACACCCAATTTTTGGGAAATTTTCTGATGTAAGAGAATGGATTTGATATATATATATATACATATATTTTGGTATTTTATGATGTAAATGTTTTTTAAGTGTTTTTGTAAATTTTTACCTGTGTAAATATTTGCTTTCATACATGTATCTATAATGAATGAGACATATGTCAATTTAACACATAGTTTTCCAATGAATCATCAATTGTATTAAATTCTCTAGGGATGTGTTCATATGTAATAAACTCAAATTGACGTTCCAAGAGTCGTAACCTTAAATAATGACGCAACAAGATTGGATTACAAACGTGATAATGATTTGTCAATTGCATAATAACAAGCTGAGAGTCTAACCTGACCACTAGATTGGAGATGTTCCTTGATGATGCTTCAGTGAGAAGTGAAATTACGGACATGTACTCAACAATATTGTTGGTGGTAGTATCAAGAAAGACTCCCCCGGAACAAAGCAGTTCCAACTCAGGTGTGTAAATGACCCAAGCAGTTGATGCAATGTGCGTGTGTGACAGTTGGCACCATCCACGTATCCTAGGCATGCTAAGGGTAATGAAGATATCTGCATAACAAGAAATATGTATGAGACAAATAATTCAACAAATACCAAAAAATCCAATCACATCAAAAAGAAGCAAAACTTATAAATACATAAAATTACAAAGCATATGCCTAGTGCAGTACTAGGCATAATACTTTTTCAGATAGAGCCCATTTCGGGGTTCAGCGAGTGGAACTCCTTCCCTCTCTTGAAGTTCATATTCCCCTTTTGAGAGGGCTTTCGTGACGACATATGAACCGAGCCATAAGGGTTGAAGTGTTCCTGCCCCGAAGAGGTCATGTTTTTTTATTGTAGAGTAAAACAAGATCTCCCTCTTGGTAAGAATGAGGCTTGACCTTTTTGTCATACTCGTCTTTGACCTGACGCTTGTGGGATTCGAGTGCTAATTTGGTATCTTGAAAGGTTTCATCCAGTTGATTTAGGTATAGCAGACTCTCTTCTTTGGCAATGGTGTTGGGCAAGAGTTCAATGGTGATTTGTAAGGAAGGAATCTGACACTTGATTGGTAAAACTGTTTCCAGGCCATAAGCTATTTGAAAAGGTGTAAATCCCGTAGCAGTTTTTACTGAAGTTCGGTATGCCCATAGCATAGGATATAACTTTCGATGCCAGTGGGTTTTATGATTCCCTACTAACCTATGGATCATGGTCTTTAAGATGCCATTGACGACCTCTACTTGGTCGTTAGCTTGGGGGTAGTAGGAGGATGATTGATCCTAGCAAAAACTGAGCAACGATGTTAAGTCAGACATCATGTGATTATAAAAATGAGACCCATGGTCTGTAATGATCGTACGGGGCACACTGAAGTGACACATAACTTGATTGAACAGGAATAGTGTCGTGGTTTCTCAATCAGCCTAGAAAGTGGGAAGGGCTTCAGCCCATTTCGTGAAATAGTCCACACCTACAATAATGTAGTTGAGTCCGGCAAAGGAAGTGGGGTTGCAAGTGATGAAGTCTATCCCCCTTTTGGAAAAGGGGTTGATGGAGATAATTGGGTGCAGTAGGCTAGAGGAGCACACATTTTTTTGTAAACACTTGACAAGGGTGGCACTGTCGGATAGCCTTGATACAATCTTTGAACAAGGTTGGCTAGTAGTAGCCTGTGTGTAAAATTTTCTAAGTAGTGGATATGCTAAAAAGATGACCGCCACATGCCCCAACATGGCAGTCATTTAAAATGTGTTCTTCCTCCTCATGAGTGAGGGAACGTCAAAGAAATGTATTAGCACCATGGCAATATAATGTATCATTAAGCACTAAATAATGTCACGCTTGGTGACAAACACGACGACAGTCACCTGATGATAGTTCAGGGCAGAAACGTTGCGCTTGGAGGTAGACAGGAATGTCACTATACCAAGGGTCAGTAGTGTCGATAAGATAGACAGCTTCGTCTGGAAGAGGATCATGGTCTATCTGTTTAGAATTGACAATGGGAAGATCCGACAAAAGTTCGGCGAAGACTAAGGAATTTTCACCTTGGTATCAATAAAAACCAAATCAAATTGTTGGAGGATCACTATCCATTTGGAATATTTCCCTCCAATGACTTGACGATACAAAATGTGTCTCATGGGATTCTCCAAGGCGATGATAGTAGTCTGTCGCAGTAGTATGTAATGTCAGAAGCGGTTGACAACAAAGACAACCGCCAAGGACAACTTTTCCACATGTGAATATCTGAGTTCGGGCCTAGCCAGGCCTTTCGACAGATAATATATCACATGCTCACTTAGGTCATCGTATGTTTGAACCAAGACCATTCCTAGAGAGGATGGCGAGGCTGCCAGTTATAGAAGAAAGTCACGCCCATAATTGGGAGCACTATGGAGTGGGGCTGCTTTAAGCCCCTTTTTCAAGGCATCAAATGATCATTGAGCTCGATCATCCCATAGGTATGGTACTCCCTTCTTAAGTAGGCACATAAAGCCTTTCGTCAACTCAAAGTAATTTACAATGAACAGTCGTAAGAAGTTTTCTTTCCCCTGCAAACGTTGGAGCTGCAAAATGGATTGTGGTTCAAGCAATTGAGTAATTTCTTTTACCTTATCGAGATCAACCCTAATCCTGTACTTGGAGACAATGAAACCAAGTAAGTGTCTAGACTCAACAAAGAAAACGCATTTATGCATATTCAGACATATGTTATAGAATTGACACCTAAGAAAAATCACTCGTAAATGATCTAGGTGTTGCAATCGCTTCTTGGAATGGGCTGGAAGGTCATCCAAGTAAGCTTGAATGATATGTCTGATATCATGAAATGTGTAGTCCATGGCCCTTTGAAATTTTGCACTAGAATTCTTTAAACCGAATGGGAGTTTTCGATAGGCAAATATTCCCCAAGGAAAATGAAGGCGGTTTTGTGTTGGTCTATTGGCTTTATGGAAATCTAGTTGTAACCTGAGAAACCATCCATGAATGAGAATGATTCACAATCGGCGCAATCATCGATGATTTGGTCGATGAACAATGTCAGATAATTATCCTTTGGACACGTGGTGTTTAAGTCCCGATAGTCGACACATACGCGGATGGTACCTTGTTTCTTATCGACAAGAACCATATTGGAAACCCATTTCGTTAAGGGAATGGGGTAGATGAAACTAGCACGTAACAACTTTTCCACCTCAGTCTTGATGGCTACTATTTTGCAGGGGTGGAATAGTCGAAGCCTTTGGCGGATAACCTTGGAATTGTCATATATCTTGATCTCATGCTCGATAATAGATGGACCTATTCTAGGCATTTCCTCATAAGACCAAGCAAATACATCACAAAATTCCTTAAAGAGGCAAGTGAAGCTGCAATTTCCACAGGAGTGCAATCGGCTCCAACTTGGATGTTTTGCACGATGCTTGTATTGATAGAAATATTGATGAGAAATGTCTTTGAAATATTTCCCATGTTTCCTTCTGAGTCCAAAGTTTGGATAGTCGTATAAGGTGAGGAAATGATTTGAGGTGCATCAAATGATAGGATTTGAAGAGGCATCATGTCTGAATCAGATAACAAAACACGATGGTGAGAGTCTTCCCAAGGTTGTTCTTCTAAACACATGATATCTTTAATAGCTTCGTCCAAAGGTAGGACTTGATTGAGGAGATCAAAAGAAGGAGAAGTTGTGGGAGAGGAGGTGGTACCATTGGTCATGACCAAAGTAACCAGAGATTCGGATGAAGATTGAATGGCTTGGTAGGCCAATTCAGCTGGTGACAGTGGGCAATTTTTCTCCGTAAGTGTCAATGTCTGAAGGGGCCAGGAGGATCCAAGGCTCAGTCGATTCTTGAGGAATGGATGAAACCATAGAGGCTGTCTGTGGAACCACAAGTGGCGGAAGAGGGAAACAACCCATCAGGGAAGAGCCCTTCAATAGACAGGTACCGATACTAATGTAAGAGTCAGATACACCACCCACTAAGGGTACAAAGCCGGTAGGTAACGGGGAATAATCAGGGGTGAAAAAGGACAACTGGTCCACTACAACTACTTTTCCATACAATGGAAATAGGATGATGCAAAATATAGTAGACACAATGGCAGTCATAGTGTAATTCCAACTGCGACCCAACAATAGATTATAGTCAAGCTTTATATCTACGACTTTGATGTCCACCGTTATCATTTTCCCACTCAAAGTGATGGGGTAGCTAGCTAGGTAACCTTTTGGGATGAAAGTGTGGATGTTGAAAGCTTTAAGGGAATTCGACGGCAGGGATAGGGTTGGAGAACCAAAAGCGAGCCAACATGAAGCCAACATGATGCAAGTTGAAGGACCTTCATCAACGATAGTTCTGTGTACTCCTCTCCCTTTCATAAATATTTGCACTTGAAATGCAAGCTAGTGTGAAAGGGGAGGTTTAAATTTGTCCATGTCAAAAATTGCAAGCATGGAATCTTGAAGGTCGATACCACCAATTGCCAAAAGAAGAGATTTCCTTTATGCTGGACAAGTTTGTAATACTTCAAGTGCCGACATAGCTGACAGTGCTTGCACCGAATCTTCTACAATATTGTAGTTCTAGGCAGCACATGTAGATGTATTGTGCGTTATGCAATGAAGTTCCCCTTTTGGGGGAAGAATCACAAGGTCATCAACTAGCCTTTCGATATGGAGATTGTTAGGCGGCGGTGGGTTTTGACTCGAGGAGCCTTCCTCAGCATTAACAACTAGAGCTCCATAAGATTTGGCTCTAGTTTGTAGATCTATCATTTCAAAGGTGTAAATGGTAGATGGTCCTTCACTAGATGAAGGATGATGTGAACCATCGTTGCCCCCTTGCGGGGGTTGGGGTTGGTTTGCAACAAGGTGGTGCTGCTGCTAAGCAGGGAAATGATTATTTAGGACCGCAGGGGTCCTGCCGATGTCCTTTTTAGTGATGAAATCTGCGCATTCCTGAAGATGCAAACAACGATATGTCATGTGCTCTTCCGCACAGATTTTGCAAGGGAATCGAGCAGGTTTGTCATTTCCATCGTCAGAAGGCGTAACAACTTTTTGCTTTGGGTTGTACTGTTTTGTTGACTGCTCTTCAGAAGGAGCGGTCTTTTTCTTATTCTTATTGTTCTTACCACCGGGTTTTTGTGTAGAATGCATAGAGTTTATTGCGGTGGTAGCAAGAGAAGTCGATTTGGTAGAGGGGTCAATTGACAACTGGGCAATGTGACTACTGAGTTGTTTTATAGTAGCCCCAGAGGTAGCACGGATAATCCCATCAAAGTGCGCTCTGGTTTGTTGAGTAGCGGGTGCAATGGAGTTGCGAGGGGCATTGGGAATGACATCGTATAAAGTGCTAGACTATGAGTATATCAAATCTAAGTGATGGGCACGACAAATGGATTGGTCTTCCGTGACCACACCACCTAAGGCGACATCCTTAGCGATTTGGGGGAGTAGATACTTGCAGAACCAATTCACTAATAAATAGTCTAGGAGGGGAGCTTTGACTAACCTTCGCCGATGTCTCCATTCGTGGATATGATTAGAGATGTGGGTGGTGGTGTCTTAATGTAATGAAATGAGGAGTTCCATCCTAGTTTCATAATGGATGGGTAGCTAGAAGTGCTTTAATAATTCCATCACTAAAGTGCCAAACGTATTGACTGACATGCATGGTAACTCGATGTATCACTTGGCTGCATTGCCAGTAAGGGTGCGGAGAAAGATTCATATCCAGATACTATCATCCATCATGGAGTTAGAAACACACCATAAATGATAGGTGGTGATGTGTGTACCCGAATCCTCCCCTTGTTTCCCTTCAAACTTCGGGATGTCTGTCGGGATTTTATGTGGGATTGGCGGCCAAAGTAAGTTGTGATAGATGGGATCATTTGTAATTTTGTGCAAGTCGGGGATATCAAGAGTTTCCAAGAAAGGAAATGTGTTTGATGCCACCAAATCAGACCAAGGCGATGAAATATGACTTGAGGATCCTTTCGGTCCTCCCATTGTTTTGTTCCCAATATTATACACAGGTTGCATGGAACAGTAATTTCCTTAGGGTACAGTCATGTATTGTGGGTTTCCATAGGGGTTGTTAGACTAGGGGTTGGAAGTGCCCCCAGGATAAGGAATTCCCCCTTGACTCATTTCAGGTTGAGAGTAGGGTGCCCATATGGATTTATTGGGACCTTGTTGAGGGTTCCCGCTCGCCACATAATTAACTATAGCTCCTTCATTGACATAAGGAGGGTTCATGTCAATCAATGACTGCCCCTACAATCCTATAAATGAAGGGGGAACTGTTATGTTCTCGACCGGTATATGCATATTGGGAACTATGCCCCTAGGCATCTGAACCTGGGCTTTAGAACTAAATAATGGATGCCAACCATAGGGGGAGTTGACAGGACCCTTGCTAACTGTGTTATATTGAGCGTTATAATGAGTGCTATATGTAGCACTTATTGAAGGTCCGGGGGTTGACACAAAAGGGGTGGAAACCGGAATGCATTGGGTTCCAATTGTGGTGGGTGTCATGATAGGGTTTGAACCTGGAACAGGTGAGATAGCAGGGTTTTCCATTAGAGGTGCAGTATTGACTGTTGACTAGGGAGGAGGTGGTGGACCAAAAGTGTCCACAAAATCCCACGACCTATTTGTCATCAATGGGACGGGTGGTGCAGGTCCAACATAAGACATAGGAGGTACAAATGCAACGGGAATCAAGAGTGGTCCCAACGGATTCGTGATTCGAGGATTATATGGAGGAATGAAACCTTCAGTAAAGAAATCTTCTGGTAAGCTTGAATTGTGGGATGTCAAAACAGATTCTATGTTAGATCACGGGCACTGATTGCCCATAGATGGGAATCTAGTTCACTAGGGCTCGGTTGATCCTCCACAATGAGTTGGGGAAGACCTAAAAACTGTCTAGATTGACGACGAGGGTCGGATGTAGCCACTATGACTGATAAATTTTATCAATAGATTTTACAGTGATATTTGTTAAAGTATTGATGATAACAATCTAGCACTTAAAAAATAAAAAATACATTAAGGAAATCAATCAACAAGTAGAGGGAAATGACCCTGTCTGATACGCACCGATCACTGAAGATTAAACCCATTATCACAATGAATAACAAAGAGAGTTGGCCAAATGTACAATTACAATTACTCTTGAGCTTCGCCTGAACCTCAGATTAAGGGGCCAAGTACTCCCGTGAAGATGAGCACACTCCCAAAAACTGAAGACAAAGTAGGTTCATCTGTGTTAGGTACCAAGGTAGCCCGCCCAAGTCACCTTGTGTTCATCCCTAAAAGTATGGTCACTAAGGATACCTCAAATCACAAACACTATTGGGGAGGATATAGTCGCAGAAAGTATGTTGTGTGGGCATGATACCCGAGTCCCCGACTCAGCTCTGATATCCTCGAAGGGATCTCTAATACACATAATACTCAAAGGAGATGTAAGAAAATGTGGGCTACCTTCACTTACAGTCCAATGTTATCTTGTATTTAGCTCCGCTTTTACTGGAGTGGTCCCGGATAGTATGAGTGCAGAAGGATTTCTCTCTTTAATGACACTAGTTTCGGTGTATGACCTTGGTCAGTTAACTCACACTGCCTATCCCAAGATCCTAGCCTAAACTAATGCGTGTTTACTCTAAAAAGAGTTGCTGATTGATTTTATTAGGTATATTTTAAATGTACTTCGTTAGAGTCTTCGGTAGAGGTGTTGACGTATGAAGTTATATGGGACTCTGACTCAAATCATGCAAAAAAAATGCTTGTAAATTTTCACTTTCAATGAATAATTTGGTTCTACAAAAGGAGAGTCATTCATACATCAATCTATATACCATGCATCCGATTCAATAAAACTAGCATAACTGACAGAGCTTCAATGCTCACTAACAACTTTTGAAACCAAATAATGTAGATCTAGCCAACTAAGCATAAAACAATAAATAAATTGTATTTTTTCTTTTATGAAAACAAAACATTAAGAAGTAAAGCTATTTTCTTAAAAAAAAAATTGTTCAGGACATAGATTAGTCAAACAAGCATAGTTGCAGAACCCTGATCAATCTACAAGCAGATTTCCCAACCCATGAGGTCATAGAGCAAGATGTTTATTAAGAAATGGTTGTCTAACGCTCCGTGCTAGAGGCTACAGAGAGTTACTTGCAACACTAATGCACTGTTTGTGAGGCCATAATACTTTATAAAGCATTCTTTACACTTGCAGACAACGTTAGTGAGGAAAAAGGCTCAAAACATAGGTTGTGTGGATCAGATCTAGGGCTGAGCACTGAGAGAAAGGTGTTGTATAGTCCTGAGTGATCAGAAAGGAATGAAGAAGTACAAGAAGGCCTGGAAGAAAGAGAGATCTAGGAACTTTCTGGGACAAAACCAGGAACTAAGTGTAGTCCACAAGGGAGTTTCCAATTTTGCTATAGGGATTAATTCATAGGTGTTTGGTGATGTAGAAACCCTTAAGGATCTTCCTGGGATCCTTGGCAGACTGTAACATTAGCTGCAATTGTCACAAATATGCATGCAGATCTATGCTTAACAAATGAATATCAAAGCGAGAAGGACTTCTTACCTCAAGTCTTAGTGTGGTGTTGTTGGAGAGCGCAATGTAGCTAGGCAGAAGACCCCTGAGCTAGCTCCATATCAAAACCTACACATAGAAAAGACAAGTGTAATATCATAGCATAAAACTTTGATAAACAATGCATGAACATATAAAAATATCTAGTTGCATATATCTAAGCCACTCATGCTAACGATATTGATTAAACATATAAACAAGTTATACTACCAACATCACAGAGTGGACAACACAAATGTAGTTTTATATTGATGTAGAAAGAGTGATTACAACCATTGGTTGTATCAACCTTCCCTTACCCCTCCATCTCCTATCTCTCTCTCCCTTCTTAACGTCTTCTGATGCCTTACTCTGAGACTCTACTCGACAGTCAAATAAGCAATCCTTTCAAATGGTTCGACCCCTTTCACAATGGCCCTAGCCTTGCATATATAGCATGTGAGGATAGGGTTGCCAAGTCCTTCATGAGTTCCACTAGGAAAAAGCAGTGATTCTTCCATGCCTTTGTGCTCTTTCCCATTTGTATACTCCATTAGGATTTAGTAATTCCTCCAAACAGGTCGAGTTCTGATGTTTCCCTGCTTTTGTGAGCTGACATAGGAGAGAATCTTGGGATATTTCTTGGTCAACTTGTTCCCTTGAACTATAGAAACTCATTTAGGTTCACTAACGCTCTTCTCGAGGTAACAGACAAAGTTACCCTAGGCACAAACACACCCTTAGCCTTGCTAGGAATCTTTATAAAGTAGGTTGCTAGTGTTTAGACAACATTAGCTTGATAACTGGGCCTATGAAATTGATCAGTCCTTCAGTCATCATGTCTTTCTCCTCTGAGCTGGTGAGGAGGTCATTTTCTTGTGTAACACTAGGGACTCTTCTTTTCATCAACAAATTCTTTTTGTGGGTCCTTGAGCTACTTGATCAATGTCTTTCCTTGATGTCATGAGATTCAATCGAGCTTCTTCCTTGTAGGGCATTATTCATCCATCACTTTCCTTCTTGGTTCGTCATGTCATTCTTCTCTTCATGGAAAGTGGCTTACTTGATACATATCTGGAACCTTCTTCATATGGCTACTTCTTTCTCATCATGCTTCTTTCCGGAATTTCCATCCTCCACATGAATGCTAGTTGTACTTGCACTTACAACTCTTGTTCTAGTAGCCCTGCATGATCCCATCTAGATATTACTTAAGAAAAATCAAAATATAACAATAAGTCAAATAATATCGTTCGATATGGCTCTTCGCCATGACATCTTGTTGGCTTGAATCATCCACATCCTGCATGTTCACATCTCCAAGGCCTCTCCAGGTGTCAAGGGTCCTTTGATCTTTTCCTTCCATTGTCAGAATTTGTGTGCCTTCTTCCAAGAGATGTCTTAACAAATATGTTGGATGTTGATTCCTAGTGTCCATGGTCTCTTTATCTCATGTGCTTCTTTATAGGTTCTCTTGTCTGTCACCTCATACTTCATATGAGGACATTTCTCATGTTGACCTTTATCAGAGTGTGAACCATGTCTTTCACGCATATTTTAATGGAAGACATCTATCCTTTTTCTTGACCCTTCTACCAGAGCAATTCCCATGCTCATTAACAAAGATGATGACATGACTTCACTAAAAACATAGATGCATACATACCTAATCTTAGTTCTTTCCTTTATCATCTCTACGTCCTTGATTGAGATTACTTCCTTTTCTTTGCTACATCTTTCCTGTCTTCATAGCATCCTTTATTCAATCCCCATAAGTGGAATTCCCATCGAGACATATGCTTTATCTGAAAAACATGAAACTTCTATTGAAGATCCCACTGGAGGATCCTTATAGTCAACATCCTAAAAATTCTTCTTTCTGATGATAGTGTCTTTCTAAGATTATTCTTCCTGATCATGATCATTCCTCTATGTATTGATAAGGTCATTCAATGGCTACATCCTTCCTATATTGAATATCTTTATCTGAGCTATCTCTACACAATGCTCCTATATTCCTGAAGGTTCCATTCTTATAATCATGCATTCTATCATACTCCTACATATTCCTATGATACCCAAAACTTTAAAGAGAACTTAGGTGAAGAAGTTGATCTCAGTCATAGTAGAGATCCAAAGGGGTTTCCTTCTTCTACTTCTTCTCTTATTCTTTCATTTCTTGGGTAATGTGGGCTTCTTATCGTTTCCTTTTATTGTTGTCCTTCTTGAAATTAGGACAATCCCTTTTATAGTGTAAAAATTCATGGCAGCCAAAACATTATACTTTGGACATATCTCTTTTACCCTTTCGATGTGGACCAAACTTGCCAAATTTCCCTTTTCTATTGGCCATAACAACAAATTCTTGCTCCTTTGATCCCACGTCTTCCTTGGTTTTGAGTCTAGTCTCTTCAATTTTGCATAGAGACCAAAGTTCATTCAATGGGGTAGATTCCTTCTTGGCATATCTACTAGATGTGAAGTTGCCCCATTCCTCTGGTAATGTATTGAGCACTATAGTGGTCATCTCTCTGTCTGACATAACTTCTCCTAGTTCTTGTAGCTTTTCTCTCATCTCAGAGACCTTCATGAAGTAGGTAGCTATTCCTTCTTCCTTGGATATCTTCATTTTATATAGTTCGTTATGCAATGATATCACTTCTTCAGTTGTACTGATTGAGAATAGCTCCACTTGTTTACCATAGATTTCTTTAGATGTTTCAATTTTGGAAACATAAGGAATGAGAGGGTCCTTGATGGATTATATCATAATCCTTTGAGCCCTTGTTTCATCCTTATTATACTTTTCTAATGGTTTAGATTGATCCTTTGAAGTAACAATGACATTCCCTTTGATGTAGTCCATAACTTCATTTTCTTTGAGAAGGACATCAGTCCTCTTTCTCCATGCAAGGAAATTAGTGGTCCCAACCAATTTGTTGCTTTCCTTGCAAAAATACATTTTGATATGTTTAGAAGAGTACATAAAATTACTTACTTGAGAGAGTTTGTGATGAAGAGGTTTTGTTGCTCCCTTGAATATTTATGCTTTGACTTCAGGGAAAGCCTTAGATTTCTAAGTTCTTCAAGATACTACCTTCAAGGTGCCTTGTGAGAGATTTTCTTGGTGATGAAGACTTATCAATGTGTAGTCTTGGAGATATTCAATGATGAGCTTTGATCTGAGTGTATTTGTTTGAAGATGATGAGTATTTATGGAGACTATTCTTGGACGAACCTTTTTGTAGATTCCTTTAGACGGAAGGCTTTCTTCTTTCAGTAAGAGATTTGTTCACAGGATGGTAGTCCTTCTTGCCTTTGATGGATCTTGAATCATTGCTTATAGATCTGATGCTTCAACTTTTGTGTGCCCTTGATTCTTGATCTTGATGCTTCAATCTTCTATGTGTTCTTGAGATTCCCTTCCTTGATGTGTGATACCATGTTGAAGAATCTAGGGCATTTAGATTAGGATGAGATTCTTCTGATGATGATAACTATTTGTGAGGTACTTTTTACTTTTTATTATTACTACAATCTCTTATTATTATTAGTGTGTGTTCTCTTACTTCATAAAATAGTTACCAAAACAAAAGAGACAAGAATACAAGATGCTGGCTCTCAGCCAAGGCAAAAACCTCTCTCTCCTAGAGAGGAAAACCCTTCTACAAATTTCTCTTATTGAAGCTTCAATTGACAAATGCCAAACCCTAGACCCTTGAAAAAAAATCCTCCAAGCATAGGTCAAGCCTTTCCCATTGATCCGAGATCAATTCCTTTTGTTTCACCTAGACCTTCTTCTTCATCTTCCTTCAATTGATGGCTTTACTTCAGAAACCCTAGTTATGCATACCCTAGGAGCGGTATTCCTCCTTGCCTTCTTTGGTTGAGATGGAGTCTTCTTTAATCAAGGAGAAGCCCTTATTCTGACTTATACGAGCTATTTTCCTTCCTGTAGTCATAGATCTGAGATAGCAGCAGTATGGTCCTTTTTCTTCGCACGTGTGAGGTGATACCTTCAATAATTGATGCTTTGCTTGCTCTCTTTCCTTCGCTTTAATTGTCTCTTCCTTCGCTTGAGTAAGAGGCCTAATTAGCACTCTTTTACCAGCCCAACCAAGCTTCTTCTTATGACTATAATGGCAACTCTTATATGGCAATAGAATCAACCCTTTTTCTTTGCACGTGTTACAAAAATCTTTCTCAAGATCAGTCCTCCAACTTCGGTTAGGACGATTTTCTTTCTCGGTGAAATAGAGACCCTTTCTCTTTTTTTTTCGCACCTCTTCTAGCCCTTTTCTTCGTTGATTTCAGAGATCACTCATGTTTCTTTGGTGAGGTCGAATAACCCTATATAGAGGAGTATGTCCCTCCTATTTGGGTCAACTTGATCAAGTGTGGTCGATTGTCCCTAAGACACTAAATTACTTCTCTTGTTGAGGCCTGATCTGAAAATGAGATCTTAGATTACTTTTAAGGTATTACAGACTCATGTGCATGGATTTGTCTATATTACTTAGTGCAACGGATCGATAAGATTACGAATAATATAAACAGTGAGCAGTTAGAGAAACATAATAAACAAACACACATAACACAACAAGTTTAATATGGAGTTCACCCAAAACTCTTGGACTACGTCTCCTGGTCCAATTTTTAGTGGTGACCTCTCTATTATGTCTTCAAGAGCAGATTTTTACAAAATGTGAGCTCAAATTGAGTCTCAACACAACAGATACAAAACCGTAGGACTTTTCTTGAATCCCTCAAGCCTCTCTAAGTACACAGACTCTCCCTCTCACTCTTTGTCTCTGTCTTTGCTCTGTCTCAGCACTGCTTGTCTCTGTCTTTGTCATTTTGTGGCTTTTAAGCCAATTGGCACTGTCTGTTCATTTCCTCTTCTGGGCTCTCTAGCTTCCAGCCTTTGTCTGCTCAAATCCTCCCTTTGATCATTAAGCAATCATTACTAAACATCTTCAGGGATGGTGGCCACCTTTTCTGTAATGGAAGGGACCATCGGTGCCTTTGAAATCCCATTCATTCTTTGTTTACACAGAGAAATACTCTAGAACACGGGAAAATCTGCCAATTTGTTGTTTATCGGACTTGAATATCATTAAATCTTCCCTATATTCCATCAGGTCCGCCTTTAAATCGCTATTGCAAGTCGCACAGGCGCGGGTTCCTTTGTATTTGGGTTTATTATTAAAAATCCCAAATACAAAGAAAATCCTAACAAAATGGCTCATATTGGACTTGAAATGTTATATATTCACATATATAAGTTCCATCGGGTCTAGATATATATCAAATTAGGTGCATTTCATTTATTTAATGAAAATGTGAAATGCATAGAAAAACCTTGTTTCCGGATCTCAAAATATATCAAATATCACCCATAACCCCATTGGGTCTAGCTATTACAAGTCGCCTTTGTATCGGCCTGACTCCTTTGTGTTACTCTAATGCAATATTGCGATGCGATTATATTGCAATCGCATATTGCATAGTCCCTAGGCCGTTGATAAGCACTCCCTTGTGTTTTTCCGACGCGATATTGCGAGTTAACCTGGGCCGTCGATTTGCGCGCTTGATCGACGGTCCTTGTTGACCCGCACCGATTGCTATCACAACATTTATATGGTAGCCTCCGATAGCCTCCACCTGCCACCGCCGATTGTGATATGTCAATCAGATCTGGACCGTTGATCGACCATATCTGACGGCTCCTGTGCGTCGTTCTTTTGATCTCCGATAGGCCTGTTTTCCATTGTTTCTTCACATTTTTCACTCCCGATAGTGTAATCCACCATTTTTATAAGTTCATCCTTTTGCGATAGTTTTTTATTTTGAATAATTAGAGGGTTTTAGGATCCATTTTGGATCATGCCTTCCCACTGAAAAAAAGCTTTTGGACCACCAAAAGTTGGTTTTTAAGCATTGATCAAGTGAGGATACAGCTTCCTCACTTGTCCAATCTCTATCCATTGTGTGCTACTTGGTTTTGAACCTTTGAGTCCAATTCTGAGGTACTCAGCATCCCCTCTGCGCATAGTTCTCACCTTCCTCTCCAGAACTGTATCTTCCTGCAACTCATTGAGATATTCTGGGAATCAATAGAAGGCAATTGACTTTGCTCTTCGGGATCTTCAATCAATGAAGGTTCAAACAGTTTCAAGTCCTCCGCATTAACTACTGAATAGATGTGCATGTAAGCTAGCAAATCAAGGCGAAAAGCATTCTCACCAATTTTCTCAAGTATCTTGAAAGGCCCATACCTTATTGGCTTCAACTTCTTACCTTCACCTTGTATGCTGTCTTTGTTGATGTACAACCAGACTTGATCACCAACTTGGAAGCTATGTTCAATTCGATGCTTGCCATGCCTTGCCTTGTACTTGGCCTGACTTCTTTCCAATTGCTCTTGCACTACCTGGTGAATTTCTTGGATCTTTTCAATGAACTTGATTTCTCTATCCACATCATTGTGTCCATCAACTGCTACATCTTTTCCAAAGACAAAATCCAAGGGAGACTTTGGTGTAGAACCAAAACAAGTCTCAAAAGGAGATCTCTATGTAGAAGAGTTCTTGGCACAGTTGTAAGCATGTTGCACATAACACAAATGTTCATCCCAAAGCTTGGGATGCTTGCTGCAATAGCCCCTAAGCAGCTGGATGACTGTCTTATTGACCACCTCTATTTGGCGATCTATTTGTGGATGAAAGGTTTTGCTCTTCTTTAGTCTGGTGTCCATCAATTCCCACAAACTTGGCCAAAACTTCCCAACAAATCTGGAATCTTGATCTCATACAATGGAAGTGGGTAACCCAAAATGGACCCATACATGCTGAAAGAACAACTTTGCTATTTGTTCAGCTATAATATGCTTGTTACAAGGTATTAAAATACACATTTTGCTGAACCTGTCCACAATAACATATAAAACATGACCTTTTCTACATTTTGGAAATCCCCAAACAAAATCCATGGAAACACTTTCCCAAGGACGAGAAGGAACTAGAAGTGGAGTGTACAATCCTAATTTTCTATTGTTGGTCTTGATTTTAGCACACATGGTACACCCTTTAATATATCTAGAAACTCTTTCATGCATTCTTGGCCAATAACAGAACCTTTGCAGCTGTGTAACTATTTTACTTACACCAAAATGACCTGATATAAGAGGATTATGTGCTTCTCAGATTATGTTAACTCTTTTAGTTTTTGGAATGCATAACTTTCCCAAATGATACAAGAGTTGGTCCTTAACATAGTAATCCAATTCTTCTACTTGTTTTCCATGACTTAAAGTTGCATATACATCTTTAAAATCTACATCTTGAGCATATTGTTCAATGTAGCTTTCATGCATTACTGAGTTATGCTTAAGTATAGTAGATGCATTTATGATTGGTCTTAATAACATATCTGCAACCTTATTGTGTATGCTTTTCTTATATCAGATGACAAGATGAAATTGCTATAGAAAGCCATCCACCTATAGTGTCTTGATTGCTGCAATTTAGTTTGTGAGTGCAAATATTGAAGTGGTTGATGATCTATGTGTATAATTGTTTCTTTTCCCATTACGTAATGTTTCCACTTTTCACACTCTATACTAATGCATACAATTCTTTATCATATGTGGGCTAATTAACTACTGCAGAATTAAATGTCTCAGGATGATAGCATATGGGTTTACCGTGTTGCATCAACGCTGCTCCCATGGCATAGTCACTGGCACCTGTTTCAATCTCAAATGGTCGTTGAAGATCTAGCAATGCTAGTATTGGTGTTGTAATAATTTTTTCTTTCAAGGTGTCGAAGGCTTTATGTTGTTTTCCTCCCCGCTGAAACACCTTGTTCAATCTTGTTAAAGCGTGTAAGGGAGCTGCAATCTAGGAAAAGTTAGCAATAAACTTTCTCCAATATTGTGTTGCTCCTAGGAAGCTCTTAACTTCTGTAGTAGATTTGGGTTTAGGCCAGTTTACAATGACTTCAACCTTAGAGGGATCTATCTTCAATTCACCACCCCCTACAATATGACCCAAATAATTTAAATATGTTTTGCCAATTTCACATTTTGATAACTTCACATAGAGATTTTCTCTTTTCAAAACATCTAAAGTCTGCTTTACATGCTTCAAATGTTCTTCCCATTTTTTACTGAAAACAAGAATGTCATGTAAATATACAATTAAAAAATCATCAATAAAATGCTTGAGTACTTCATTCATAGTTCTCATGAAAGTGGCAGGAGCATTAGTCAAGACAAAAGGCATAACTAGCCATTCATATAGCCCTTGCTTTGTTTTGAAAGCAGTCTTCCATGCATCTTGTTCTGTTACTTTGACCTGATTATAGCCACTATGCAAGTCTAACTTGGAAAATAAAACTTCTTCTTTCAGCTGATCTAATAGATCATCAATGCGAGGAAGAGGATAACGATTCTTGATCGTTATTTTATTCAGTTCTCTATAATCAATGCACATCCTCCATGAACCATCTTTCTTTCTCACCAACACGTTTGGAGATCCGCATGGTGATGTGCTTGGTCTTATGAACCCTTTCTCGAGCAGATCCTTTACCTGCTTCTTGATCTCTGCATTCTCTAAAGCAGATAACCTGTACATTCCGATGTTAGGTAATGGAGCATCTTGCTACAAATGAATATCATGTACTATTTCCCTTTTGGGTGGCAGACCTTTAGGTTCTTGAAATAGGAATCATATTCTGAAACAACTTTATCTAAATCAGCTTTCTATTTAGCATGACAGCCTTCAAATATATTGGTTTTATCAGGGTTCTTTTCCTTTGCAACCATTAGTAAAAATTTCTTGCATGAGTTTACAATTCTTTTCATCTGCCCTGGATTTATGAGAGTATAGATAATTTTGAGTTTATGAGCTCTTACAACATATTCTATTCCATCTTTGGTGAGTTGATACTTATTTTTAGCTCTATAGAAAATGGCTTTTCTATCATACAAGTAAGGACTTCCTAAAACAATACCACATATATCGAAGGGAACTATATCTAACTCCACCTCATCTACAAATGTTGACCCAAAAGCAAACCTAAGTTTACATTGTCTAGTCACTTGTAGCTTTGCTTTATCACATACCCAACCTAATGGATATGGCTTCTTGTGAGGTGTGGTTAGTAATCCCAACTTCTTTACAATTGCTTCAGAAAACAAGTTTACTTGTGATCCACTATCAAATAAAGTATTAATCTTTTGATACTTGGAAAATAACTCTTATATGAAAAATCTCATGTATTTTCCTCTCATTATCTTCATTATCAATAGTTTGTGCAAAATTACATGTAGATGCTTCAGAATTTTTACCTTTTATACCCGTGGTTGTGATTGTTGTTTCATCACCTGAGTCTGACCCCAAGTCTTTCTGAATAGCAGCAGCAGTCTTCTTCTTCTTACCACCGAACTTTTTAGGTTTCATCTGTGGATGCAAAGACCAATAGTGTTCATCATCGTGCCCATCATTCTTGCAGTGAGTGCATGAAGGTTTGTCTTTTTGTACGGTGTTTGTCTTCCTCTCCTTCCATTTTAGCTTCTTCTTTTCCTTGTTCTTGCTTGCAGAGGGTTTTGATGATCCCCCAATCTCTGGGTTCACATTCTTGCCTCTAGCCTCTAGATGTGTAGCTTAAACTAATACCTCATCTATGCTAGTGGGGTTAAACATGAGAATGGTGTGCCTCAAATAGCTATGCAGATCACCTACATACTTCAACAAAGTTTCAGGTGAGTCTATAGAAATGCCTAGAATTAGGGCTCTTTTTCTAAATTCCTGGGTATAACTTTGTACACTTTGCCCCTTTAATTGGCGAAGAGTTTTCCAACTCATCATTTCTTGTTGCCTATAAGCTAGTGGATAGAATTGTTTTTTAATAGCAGAAACAAATTCACTCCAGGTAGAAAGAATTTTACCATGCTTCTTCAAATCAGCTTGTGTTCTGCCTTCCCACCACACTAGGGCAGTTCCTCCAAGGCAAAGGCTAGCCAGCTAAATCTTTCTCCTTTCTGAACCAATGTTCTACACCTTGCAATATACATCAATCTGTCTAATCCATTTATTTAGCTTTTCTGCATTTAATTCTCCATCATATATTGGCAAATCAAATTTTACATCTAATTTAATCAAAGAAGTCTTCTTCTTTTTCTTATCAGGGCTAGGAGATGAGGATGATGAAGGAGATGGTGGAGGAGATGATGGAGGAGGCTTTTTCCCTTTTCCCTTTGCCCTCTGGAGGGGCATCTAGAGAAGGTTCCTCAACTCCTTTGTCTTGTTTGGGTGCTAAGGTGCCTTCACCTTGACCCATACATCTCTTCCACCATGGCCCTCATGGCCATAAAACTATCCATGAACTGAGATTTTGATTCCATTGAAATTTATTCTGCCATCCTCCTCCTGGGATAGACTCTCCCAATTTCTAGGTTGGCCTCAACAAGTTCTCCTTTCCCCAGTTTGAGCTTTGACCTAGTTAGCATTCAAAAAAATCCAGCACAAGCTTGTCTAACCTTAATAAACCAAAAAACCAAAAGCTTTAATACCACTTGATCTGAAAATGAGATCTTAGATTACTTTTAAGGTATTACAGACTCATGTGCATGGATTTGTCTATATTACTTAGTGCAATGGATCGATAAGATTGCGAATAATATAGACAGTGAGCAGTTAGAGAAACATAATAGACAAACACACATAACACAACAAGTTTAATATGGAGTTCACCCAAAACTCTTGGGCTACATCTCCTAGTCCAACCTTCAGTGACCTCTTTATTATGTCTTCAAGAGCAGAGTTTTACAAAATGTGAGCTCAAATTGAGTCTCAACACAATAGATACAAAACAACAGGAGTTTTCTTGAATCCCTCAAGCCTCTCTGAGTACATAGACTCTCCCTCTCACTCTATGTCTCTGCCTTTGCTCTGTATCAACACTGCTTGTCTCTGTCTTTGTCATTCTATGGCTTTTAAGCCAATCGGTGTTGTCTGTTCATTTCCTCTTTTGGGATCTCTGGCTTCCACCCTCTCTCTGCTCAAATCCCCCCTCTTAGCGTTAAGAAATCATTGCTAAATGTCTTCAGGGATGGTGGCCACCTGTTCTGTAATGGAAGGGACCATCGGTGCCTTTGAAATCCCAGAAATGGTCATTCTCTGTTTACATAGAGAAATACTCTAGAACACGGGAAAATCTGCCAATTTGTCGTTTATCAGACCTGAAATATCATTAAATCTTCCCTATATTCCATCGAGTCTGCCTTTAAATCACTATCGCAAGTCGCATAGGCACGGGTTCCTTTGTATTTGGGTTTATTGTTAAAAATCCCAAATACAAAGAAAATCTCGACAAAATGGCTCATATCGGACTTGACATGTTATATATTGGCATATATAAGTTCCATCGGGTCCTAATATATATCGTATTGGGCACTTTTCATTTATTTAACAAAAATGTGAAATACATAGAAAAACCTTGTTTCTGGATCTCAAAATATATCAAATATCACCCATTACCCCGTCGGGTCCGGCTATCGCAAGTTGCCTTGTATCGGACCTGCTCCTTTTTGTTACTCCGATGCGATATTGTGATGCGATTATATCACAATCGCATACTGCATAGTCCCCGGGCCATTGATAAGCGCTCCCTTGTGTTTTGCGATGCGATATTGCGAGTTAACCTGGGCCATTGATCTGCGCGCTTGATCGATGGTCCTCGTTGACCCACGCTGATCGATGTCGCAACATTTATGTGTTAGCTTCTGATAGCCTCTGTCTGCCACCACCGATTGCGATATGCCGATCAGATCTGGACTGTTGATCAGCCAGATCCGACGGCTCCTGTGCGTCATTCTTTTGACCTTTGATAGGCCTGTTTTCCACTATTTCTTCATATTTTTCATTCCCGATAGTGTAATCTGCCATTTTTATAGGTTCATCTTTTTGTGATAGTTTTTTATTTTGAAGACTTAGAGGGTTTTTAGGATCCATTTTGGAAGAAGGCCGACATAAAGAGGATGCTTTTGACTTTTCTTGGAGGTCATTCTTTGACTCTAAGACGTAGATTTACATAGTGTAACATGCCCACTTGGGTCTTTAACAATTACATTGACTCTTTGACTTTCCTAGAAGCACTTAAACATGTGCTTGACCTATCAAATGGATAAGAAACCCATTCCTGATAATGAAAAAAATAATAATTCTTTTCTTTTACAAGTAAAAAATCAAAATTACATTTATGAAGGCTAAACCTAGTTAAACTTTCTTCAACACTCCTTAACTAGGGAGGTATTCATAAATCATTACAAGGTGTTTTGACATTTTCAATCTAAGGAATTCACATAAGAGAAATTGGATTGGAAATCCATCTGTCATATCATCATAATAACCAACATTGTTTCCACAACAAGGCCTTGACTGACAGCTCTATCTCTCATTAGATCAGAGCATAATGTTGGCGAGACCAATGACTATAGACACCTTCATCATTGTCTCTCAAGGTACATACCCACCTAGGTGTTCACTAAGTATGACCTTCTAGGACTATTATTATCTTAGGTTCCCAACCCTCAAAGAATATTGGTCCTCTTTCCTACTCTTATCTTGGATGCCCTACACATCCTCAAAGAGCATCGGATGCCAGATGATTACCCAATCCTCCATTCTTTCTTCCCAAGCGAAGACAAGAATGTTGTGTCTATCTGTCCCTCCCAACTAGGGACGATAGGCCCATTCCTGTGAAGGAATGTACCCAAACTCCCTTTGACCAGGGACTTTTCCAAGCTCCCTCTTAATTAAGTACTTTTCAGAGCTCCCTTTTAACTAGGGACTCTTCTTTTCATCAACAACGTCTTTTTGTGGGTCCTTGAGCTACTTGATTAATGTCTTTCCTTGATGTCATGATATTCATTCGAGATTCTTCCTTGTAGGGCATTGGCCATCCATCACTTTCATTCTTAGTTCGTCATGTCATTCTTCTCTTCATGAAAAGTGGATTACTTGATACAGATATGGAACCTTCTTCATATGGCTACATATTTCTCATCATGCTTCTTTCTAGAATTTTCATCCTCCACATGAATACTAGTTGTACTTTCACTTACAACTCTTGTTCCAATATCCCTGCATTACCCCATCCAGATATTACTCAAGAAAAATCAAAATATAACATTAAGAAAAACCTTTTCCATATTCTGGCCGAATATGAGAGTCTAAAGAGACATCTGGGTGACACAGTTCAGGAGTTTACAACCAAGTTTAATAAGGTCTATAACTCAATACCCACTGATATAAAACCCCCCTAGGGTTGGCTATGCTTCATTACCCCAATGGATTTGATGTTGAGATTTCCTATCAGCTCAGGGATAGGAATCCATCCTCTTTGGAGGATATGCAAAAAATTGTTGTTAGTGAGGCAGCAAGCCTGCAGGCCAAAAATTCCATAATGAAGGCTCAAAGAATGGGAGGTATAAAGGAGGAGCCATCAACATCACTAGATATCAAGTTGGATACTTTGGTGAAAACAATAGAAAATATGATGGAAAGGATGACTTTGGGAGACAAAGATATTGTTGGAGAACAAAAGAACCTAGGAAATCAACAATTTTTGCATAAAAAGGAGAGGTTGTTGGCTCAAACAGTTTTTTTGTTGATTCATGTCACTATGAGCTAAAAACTTATTATTTTATATATTCACTTGAGGACATTCATGAATAGAAACTAGCATCATGTTCTCAGCAAGAGAATGTTCAGTTACAACAACTTATAGAAAGAAGTCATCATTCCTGTGTCGGTTATGAAAGTGATGAAGAACAGGAGTAAAATATTGAATCAGATGAAGAAACTTTGCCCTTGTGTTTTGCTTCATTTCAATTACTGAAGGAGAACTTTTATAGTGTTATAAGCCAACAGTCTCATAGTCTTCACATCAAACATGAGTAAAATAATGAGTTTGTTGATGGAAACCCTCTACCCTTATATTTTGCTTCGTTTGAACTGTTGAAAGAAAATTATAATATTACTAATGAAGTAGTGAAGCAAATTGACAACAACATAAATTGGCAGCAGCCTTTTCATGGATTTGATGACCTTGATAATTTTTATATGGAAGACTTTTGAGTTCAAATCACAGCCATTGAGTAACCATGAGATTGAAGATGCAGCTGGAGGGTTGAAACATGAAGAGCATTGTGAATTAATTCAAGGTAGTTTTGCTTCTTTTAAGTTCCTCAAGAAAAAATTTAAAACTATCACTGAAGAAAAGGATGGTGAGCCTATGAAAGATCATATAGTCTCATTAGAAAGAAAACAAAATAAATTGCAGCAGTATTCTCAGGTTTTCAATGATCTAATAGCTAGTTATTTGGATGGTTTCTGCAATCAATATTCTTCTCATTTAGCTATTTGTGAGCCTGAAAATAGGGTTGATGAAGACTTAGTTCGGAAATTGTTACACATCATTTTGTCGCATTAGGAAAATGAACATTGTTTTGGATCTTTCACTATTGTTACACAGTAATTTGTCACTGACCCCACATGCCCTGATCTCAGACACTGTCGGTCCATGTTATTGACATATGCCTTGTGTCATGTTGCAAATTATGTTTCAATGTATTCCTTGTCACCTCAGGAAGAATACCTCAGTTCACTACTCCTGGAGCAGACCCTTTTTTACCTATGTTCTTGGGTCGTCGCTAGTCATAAGTAGTTCCACCCGTGAATATGGCCAAGATTGAACTAGCCCCAATGAAGTCTTTGCTCTACCTCTGTGTTGCAATCGCGATGAGCTACTTTTGGCGAGTTTTTTAAACAAACTATCGAAGCTTCGAAGTGTAACAGCTTCATGGGTGGTCTTAGGGTTGGTTGTTGGACAGATGAGCTCACCCCTCTCCTTTGGGATGGTTGTTCCACCTTTTGTGCAACCTCTCAAAGGGATAATATCTTCTCTCCCAGTTCTTATGGAGGCTCCTCCTCCTATAAATACTTCCTCCATGACTGAGAGTGGAGTTGCATTGATTGTAAGAAAGTTCTAGCATTAGCCTTTTGGGTAGGAGAGAGAGTTGTTTGTCCTTTTGGGAGACAATTCATGAGTGAATGCTTGCAGAGACATGCTGACAGGACTCTTCAAGGAGACTTACGACGTCAAGGCTTGGTTGTAAGTTTTACTTCAATTTATATTAATACAAATCAATGATTTTTTTACTATATCTCATGTCGAATTGCACATAGATAGCTTGAAGCTCCTTGACTCTTTAAGTATATTGTTTTTTCATACTCTATTATGTTCGTGGTTGTGTTTTGTATGTTGTTTTCAGGTACAAGTGATTAGAAGAACAAGCGCTGGAGCAACACAATAGGGACTTCATCGAACGACGATTTGAAGGTAGGCCTTCCTGACATCAACTTTCTAAGGAAATTTGTCTTGGTATTGTCTTTGTTGTGACTAAACCCACTCTAGGGCAAGAGGGGTTGCCTTTTTTCGTAGAGGGAACTTGCCTTCGTCACAAGTTGGTGACCATACTAGGGATCTTTTTTTTTTGTCTCTTGATTTAATTTTTTTTGTTCATTTATTGTATCCTTTAGTTTTAGGATGAATTCTTCATGTTATGGGTTGTTTGACTACTCCTGATAGTCTTCCCTCTATCATAAGTGATAGGTCTGGCCTTCCCTCAGCTGGATTTTGAAAATTTTCCTCTATTTTAGGGTCGTCACAGTTTATTTTATGATAGCCGCAAAGATAGTCGCGCCTGCGCTATCTGCTTGGTTGCGCCTTCTGCTATTTGGTGCGATTAAATCGCCTCATAGTTGCGAAGGGCCCTGAAATCGGCTTGGCATTGTTAACTAGTGTACTTCGGCGATGATGTCGCTAAGTGTCTAGTTAGGGAGGTGCAACGTTTCATTGTCGACGCATGTTGTGAGTTTTATACTCGCGAAGATTCCTGTAGGTTTCAATTTTGAGGTTTCATTTGCTGATTGACCAGTGTTTCCTATCCTTTTAACCTCAACTTTTGTCTTTATTGAATGTTAAATTATTGATTGCTATAATTTCATTCCCTTGAAACTTTTCTTTTTGAACTTTGTGACCTGTTTGTTTCTTGAAACATTGGCTTTTATTGGGTTACTTCATTTGGATCTTTGGGTTGTGTTTGGCACGATCCCTTGCTTTGTTTGAGGCTTCTACTTATTAATTATTTTTCATCTTCCTGATTAGCATGTGACGTTTGGTTTCCAAAACTTTCAAGTCTTGTTTGTTTGGTTTCCTTCCTTCACTTGGCATAGATCACATTGCTTCCCGATCAGTGAGACGGCTTTCCAGTTTTGCAAAAATAAACATCTTTTTGGTTTTGAGTCTTTGATTCATTTTCAAGTAGGATGTTTCCCTTTGTTGAATGATTTCATTTTGAAAAGACTTAAAACTAGCATTGTTTTGAGTTTTGCATTTGGTTGCTTGTCATTTATTGGAAAAATCAAAATATTGCATTCATTTTGTGTTAGGAAATAAAAAAAATCTTTTGCGCTGGTAAATTCTTGCCATTTAGAAATTGAAAAGCGAAGGACGTGTTTTTTATTTTCTTAATTAGATTGTTCGCAAGTTAGTGAAAGATAAAAGCATTTCTCTTTCATCTTGATTGGTTTGCTTGTGAAATTAAATACCATTCTTGCATTTTCTTACTTACTGTTTTGATTGCTTCGAAATGAACCTCTCACTTTCCGTTAGTTAGTCGTTCATCGAAAAGAAATGACTTATGTTGCTCATCTAGTTGCATTCTAGGAATTCTTGAAGATACATTCGGTAAGGCCTTGAAACTGAGATTTAATTTAAGATAAACTACTAAAATTTATCGAATTAATCTAAGGAAGCATTGAAACTTAACACTCACATATCTAGAGGTCTAGGCTAGAGACATGTTCCAACGTCATTAAACCTAGTGGATATTGTTTTTACTAAGGTTGGGTGATTCCTCCTTTTGTGATTCAATAAGTACTAGTATGGACTTGTGCTCCCTATACCGTCGTGTATATGATGGGAGACTCCACTAGGTTACAATCCTATTATCCATAGGAAGCCGAGTTTTCCGCCTTACGAGTCGTAACCAGTCAAGGGTTACCCTCGGATGGGAATCTTGATCCTTTTCCTTCTTTTGGAAATGTTGGTGCCCCTTATATGGCAACATTGTCCCTTCCTGGGTTAACTATTGGTTTACCTATCTAGTTGTTTTCAACCTCGGTGGTCCCAGGTGTCCTGATCCCCACCCCACCATCTCCTTCATTTGAATCACGTTATGATGATTCTCAGGTTGACCCCTCACCTTCTTCCCCTATCTCTTCACCGTCCTCTTCTACTTCGCCTAGTGAAAGTTTCAAATCTAGTAACCAGGAGGCTAAGAAGAAGAATAAGAAGACGAAGAAGAAGAAGTCGGCTAAGCAAGAGGCCAACCATGCAACTGTTACTCCAAATGCAACTCCTATCGGCGAATCTTCTATTCCTCCATGGAAGGTCAGATTCCCTTACAAGATGTGTAAGGGTGACCATTTCCTCTGCGACTGCCCTGGCATTCCCAGAGTCTTAGAGGTGTGGTCTCAAAACCTAGATCGACCATCCCCATCGACCTTTGAAGATCATGTCGATGCTACACTCTTGGCTAGTGATGGTAAGAAGAAAGGGAATATTAGATTCCCCTGTAGATTATGTGAAGGGCAGCATCTTCTTCACCTTTGTCCTACTATGGATAAAGCTTCCAAAGTTTTGGAAAACCTTACATATCCTCAACCCCAACTCCATGTTGGTTACAAGAGGATTTCTTCTAACCTTATCCTGGTTGGTAAAGAGATTGACATGGGTTCATCTCTTGCCAGTCCTGCTCCTCCTGCAGGAGACTCTTTTGTGTCTATTCCCGACCAACCATTGGTCGATTAGAGTGTCGAATTGGTTTTGCTACTAGTTGCTCACTCTGTTCCAAAAGAGAGTAATGATCATACTACTCATGTTCTTCTCGTTTCCTCTAATTCTCATGAATCGAAGAATGACCCTCCCATCCCAGTTGTTCAGGAGAGTCCTCCTTCTATTCTTGTCAGGCATGGGGGAAATCATATGATAACCCCACTAAGTAGTTCTTTCGTCTCTTTCGATTGGATTCATTTGATTGCTTTCCACCTCCCATCTTATGTGCCTTTCCAGATCATAGTACATGCCTATAATATGGTAGTACTTGGCGTTATATTATATGAAGGTGCATATGTTAGCGTCATGTCATCTACCACTTGGAAATATTTGGGCTCTCCACAGCTTGTGCTTGACACCCAGAATCTGTTGGTTTTCAACAGAGGAACCAGTCAGCCCTTAGGGATCCTTCCACAGTTCCCTATTACTTTGGGAGGAAAGAATGTCTATATAGATGTGATGGTAGTCCAAGGTCCCTTATATTTCAATCTTCTCCTTGGTCGTGACTATGTTTATGTCATGGGAGCTCTTGTTTCTTTGCTCTTCCATGTGGTTTTTTTCCACACAAAGGGAGAATCATGACCATTGATCAATTGTCATTCATTAGTCACCAGGTGCCTCCTTTTCCACCATTGTCCCCTACTGGCTCTTATTTGCAAGCAATACCTTCCTCACCACAGGTCAATTATGTGGCTACCATTTCGTCTCTACATCTACTGATGATCACGTAGCTGGGATTGTACATTATGTACTGGACGAATTGGAAACTGATCTATCTATGGTACAAAATACCATGTATTCCTCCCAGAGCATGGTTCTTCCATCTAGTGAGGACCTCTTGGGAGCCATGTTCTCATATGATCCATAAACAGAGATGAGGATAGTTATTTTATTGTGTCAACCTCATTAAAAAATGGAACAGGCCCTATGAGGATAGTTCCTAGTCTAGCGTCAACCTCGTTAAAAAATGAAACAAGGAGTCTGAGTAAGGTTCTTTATGTTGTGTCTAGCTCATTAAAAAATGAAACAATGTCCCTTGGAGAAAAGTTCCACTTCGAGTCTCTGATTAGATCTCATAAAATCCTATTCGAGTCTTTCACTTGATCTCGTAAACAAACCTTCATTCCATCCACTTGATAGCCATGAGTATTCTACTTAGGTGAATGCAACGAAGCTTGGGGGGAATGTACCTCGATCAAGCTCATGACAAGCTGGGGGCGTGCATTTCTGTGTACATAAATGTGTTTTCATTTTTGTACATGTGTGGCTTGGTGTGTAAGAAGTTTTCACTTATTGTGTCTTTTTTGCTTCTCATGCAAATGTTTGTCGCACCTTATGTCGGTTTCGATGATGGTGCCTGTCGCAATACTCAGAATATTTCCTTTGCAGCATGGGTTATCTATGATCCTCACGGTGAGTTGATAGATCTTCAAGGTGTTTGTCTAGGATGTACTACGAACAATGTCACTGAATATAGTGTAGTTATTGAGCTATTAACTAAGGTTGTTGCCCTTAATATTCATGCTTTGATTGTAAATCTAGATTCACTTGTTGTTCTTCAGCTCAAAGGGCTTTATTCCGTCAGAAACCCTCAAATTTTAAGCTTGTATTTACATGTTTGTTTACTGGAAAGGAATTTTGATTATATCACATATCAACATATTCCTAGAAGACTAAATACATTAATGGATGCATTGACAAATCATGCGTTAGATAGACATTTGCAGAATTTGTAAAAGTAAACATTAAGACACAATAAGTTGATACAACAAAACATAGGTATGTATATATATAATAAATATATATATATATATATATATATATATATCGTGTGTTGCACATCGCAGTGCCCAAAAAATATGTGTTCAGATTACATCATGAGATAACATGTCTCTCAAAATTGCAAAAAATAAACCTAGGATTCTAATCTGTGTGATGCTCTTTGTAGCACACCACTGCTTGGAAAACAGGTCTAAGCAGTCAGTGGATCTTGTTGGACACCCCTATTGTGGGTCGTTGGTACTATCAAGGGACATCCTCGAATCCCACGTAAGTCAGGATCCCCTCAGTTAGGCCCTCCAGGTCGTGGGCAATCTCCTCCTCCACGTCTCCTCCAAGAGGGGGCATCTCGAACTCCCTCTCGACTCTTCGGACGATGGGAGACATGCCTATAGGTCTCTCTGGTCCAACATTTGTAATATTGGAACATAATGATCAGAACATATATAAAACAAAACAAAAAATTACAAAACCCTTTAAAAATAAAAAAATGATTTTGTTACCTCTATCATCCCAGTGTTCTCCAGGAGGGAGTGGTAAGTCCGGATCACCTCTAAAGTTAGTACCGGCATATGTCCAGTCCTCTACTAAGACAAGTTGGTGATCCAGCCACTCGAATAATTTTGGCCTCCACGACATCTGTTGATTTCCACCTCCTCGAGGCATCAGAAGAGCCCAACAAGTGATCTGTGGCTCTCGTGGTGGTGGCCTTGCCATAAACACTTCCTATCTCTGAAAGATGGGAATTTGTTCCAAGATGAATGGTACAAGGATTGAGCCATACCCGAACTGTTTGGTATCTCCTTACCGGCATTTTGTTAGTTGCCTTTTTGAGGTTGTTTTATACCGCCTCTGCCCAGTTGAATATAGTGGGGTTCAGGCAGTCAGCGGCCAGCTGGAGTTGAGTCTTGGTGGCCTCATGCAGGGCCTGCGAACCAAGCACTGCTCTAGTAATGGTGGAAAGGAGGACTTGCAGGGAGAAGTCAACTACTATTGCAATCTTTAGTTTACCTCCCTTGTCCAATTTTTGGGCCTCCGGACACATCCTTCCGATGAGCATGTCCATTGCTTCTCCTATGATCTGAGTACCTGTCATTCGGGGTCTTTCTCCCCTCCGTGATAACCCTGTCAGGAAATAGATGCCGGTGGCATCGATTTCTAATTCCTGCCCTCGAATGTTGAATCTCCCTTCATTTGGATCCCATGCTCCAACGAGATGTTGGAGTAGCTGGGGTTGTGCTCTTAGGGACGACACCATGGAGAACTTTAGGAGCCCACAATTCCTGAGCACATGCAAACAATTTGGATCCCCCAAGGCCAATTTGTCATCGGTGCTATGTTCCTGCTCTTTCCTTTCGATCACCATGATTTTCTCCCTACAAACACACAAACATTTAATTAGAAATGTCATAATTGTGTTTACATCTCATGAAATTGCTTAAAATACGGAGGATTTTTGTTCTCGGCACTCATCACGCCTGTTTTTCAAACAGGTGCGCCAAGACAAAATCCAGCGTTTAGAAAATTCAAGCTCTTCACGACCATTTGGTGTACAATCACAACGAGCTCATTTTCCCTCCGTTGGAAAATCCGGCTTTTCACGGTCCCGAGTTAGGAACCCATGTCGACCACTGCGGACACCCCTGTCTGCAAAACTCCTCTAAATTACAACTTAAAAATTAAAAAAGAGATTCATTCTATCTAAAAATGCAGGCAAAAGGTGTGGTGCCTACCTGGACTAGACAGATTCATGAACAAGCTTCTGAATCTCCTCTAATCGATCACCAAAGTCGCAAGTGCATAAGGGTAAATTTTTTCCACTCCAAGGTAAAAGTAAAAATTGGACTATGTTTTTACCAAATGGCCCTTTTATAAACTCTTTTTGGGAAATTAGGGTTTTGATTAGGGTTTTAAGTCTATTTTTGAATATTTTATGTGTATTTATATCGAAAACAGATCTTACACTTGTGTTTTGTGCAGCGACAAGTTCTAAATACCCTGGTGATGATGATTTACAAGTTGTATTTTATACTTTTTTGAACTTGGTAAAAACATGAAAAAGTCACTTTTGGAGTCCTCTATTAGCTCTTTTCAAACTCTCAAAATATGAAAAGATTGTCGAGCGCTTGTCCTTTTCAGCTCATTAATGGATTGTAAATGGCATCTACCCAGTATAAGTTTACCCCTTTTACGGACTGGGATAGATTACTTATGAAAAGGTATACGTTGATCTATTTGTGTTAATAGGTTCCATTGGGTATTGTTTTATACCTTTTTGGATTCGAGGGACAAATTTACGAAAAGGGACCTTTGGAGTTTTATTTTTCGTGTCTTTTTCAAACTCTCTAAATATGAAAAAGACTCTGAGTTTTACTAATGTCAGACTCGTTAATCCCTGACGACATTGGACTTGTCATCATGAAGAGACCGAGATTTTCCTTCCTAGGGCTTGTTCAAATTTAATAGGTGGATTTGTTCAGAGGAAAAACTTATACTACAAGCATATGTTATCCCCTTCAAGCTTGTGTTTCAAAAATAATTGGGGTACTCACCAGAAATGGTGGGGGGAAATTTGGTAGTATTTCATTGGTTGTATTAATTATTACTGTAGCTTGTCACTCTTGAACATCGACACTCTTTCTACTTCATGTTGGGTTGGGATATCTTCATTTTATCATTGGCCTTCTGGGTTTTGGGTTATCCATTTCACCTCATTCCATATGGTCCTTACTGCTTCATCATGACCTTTGATTCCTTTGGTACCGAAATGCTGCCACACTCCGAAGTCGTGTCGGCGATATGTTCAAGTACTTAATCCTTCTGTAGTTTGTATCCTTACACACCTTCCTCAGATTCTCTGCCTCATTCACATTCATCTTGTTCCTTTGTCTCGCATCGATGATGTGGGAAACATTATGGCCCTCCTTCGACTGATCGCTTCTGTTAGTGTCGGTCTTGAGCCCTCCATCGGTGATCAAAAGCTCTTTGCATTATGCATAGGTAGGTCTCTCATCACTGTCAGTTTTGCATCCCGTTAGGCATGCCATAAAACTGATGGAGGAGCTGGTCCTTGTTCCCTTCTTGGCTTTGCTAGATCAGGTCATATCAGTTAATGAGCTTGTGTCACATTTGTTTTGATTTGTCTTGAAATCCAAAGTCTTAGGTCTAGGGTTTCGGTCAAAAGTCTTTGCAATGTCATGAGTCAAAAGTCCATGAGTCCCCAGCAAGCCAGAAGGAGGTATGTGAATATGTTTCATTGATATTTTCATCAGGTACAGCTCATTTATACCTTGGATTTAAAAACCCTATTTTTAAACCCAAGGTCATGTCAATTTTGCAAAAAATAAGGAAATTTCAGAAATTCTTCAAAATGCCAGCAATAACCCTGGTCTTCTCGCCAGAGTCCATCAGATGGTCTACCTGCAAAAAGAATGGAGTTAAAGCACTCAAAGAGCCAAAATCAGGACAAAGAAAACTCAAATAAGTGTTAAAAGTGAATGCCAAAACAAAACATTAGAAAGTGGGTTTGGTAAGTAAATTTTTTCAAATTGGGTCTATAAAGAGTCAAATTCCCTCTAAACACCCTCATTGTGCATCTAAGAGTTTGCAAAGAAGAGTGAGAGGGCGAAGAAGGCGAAAGGAGGCGAATTGCAGAGAATTTGGGTCATTTTCAGGTGCGCGACCTGTCAGGGACTGTGCGCGACCTGTTGGGCAGTGCACGACCAGTCAGCAACCCCTCCACAGTGTTAATTCCTAACGGGTGTGACCTGTCAAGCTGTGCGCGACCTGTCAAAGCCTGTGCGCGACCAATCAAACTGTCTTTCGCAAAACCATTTCAAATTTTCTCAAATCACCCTCTTGCTTGCTAAATTGATCGAGGTAGGGTCTATTAACCTGTTGGATGCTTGAAATATGAATGATGTGCTTGTGTTCATGTATATTTGCCACCAAAAATGTAAAGAGAAATGGATTTTAGTTATTGCTTGTTCATGTAGGCATAG
>APFE031169426.1:92163-104300 GCA_000404065.3 Pinus taeda
AGCTGGTAGTCCCGGTTTTGGGATCCAGTGGGAAATCTCTGTGTATATGTGTTTTATGTGTTATGCTCTTGCATTTTTATTTTTCATGTGATTTAGAATTCATATGTAGGTAATTTATGTACGGGGTTAAAACCTACAGCTAATTGTCGAAAGCACTAAAAGGGACTTCAACAGGCATTTTGATTAAATGGTAAGTGATCTCTCTCATATTGTTTGTTTTAGTCAATTGTAAACTAAGGAAAGGTAGAAATTTTTTCTTGTTTGTTACTAGATTTCTTTGAGGTCTAGGGAGATCTGTCTTGTTCACAACAGGGATTAGTCCGCCTAATAGCAGCCAACATCATTGTTTTATCCAATAGGGGTTCCATTACAAAATTCAAATGAAATTTTACAACCCTATCATGACAACTATAATATGAAATTGCATGAAAGCAAGGATGCGTATAAATGTTTGTATTCAGGGTATGTTGACCACCTAGAGCAAAATTATAATCTATCGAATGAGTTGAACTTCAGCGTTCATTCGTTTGAGGATCCTTTTGTAGTGTTCTTGGAGTCAACAAGTGGGCCTAAGTTCTTATTTATATCAAAGTTGAATTAGTTTGCAAATATTTACTGGAGTTTTCATTCAGTAGGTTTTCTATTTTGCTCGTGAAAAAGTACATGCAGAGAATTCAACTAGTGGATAAAGTTCTTGTGTGGTTACACTGGTTGTTTGAATTCACTAAATCAAGTACCTTGTGGCTGAGTTAGAGTGGGTAGGTGTGATGAGTAAGCTCAACACCCTAAGCATTCTTTTCATTTTCAGTTTGCACCAGAGTTTTCAATTTTCAATGTACATTTTAGGTTTCATTTTGAAGAACATATTTGGTTTCAGTTGCAGTGGTTTCGAAGTAGGAATAGGTTGTACGAATGATGATGGCCAAGCACTTGGTCTACGGTGTTCTTGGCACCTCTCATGGAGGATTTCATCCTCATTGGAGCCAATATTAGGGTCCTATATTATAGGGATCTTAGTCATTTTAGTCTTTCTATGCACTTAAGGTCAATTTGTAAATGACAACCTTGATTTCATGAGTATTGTGGTTTAAAGGGGTCATTGGTTATGTCATGAAAGATTTGGTCATCATGAGTTAGTTAAGGTGGTTCATGTTAGTTATAGGGAATGAGTCATGGTAAGTCATGTCATGTTCCAATCATTTCAACAAATGCCACTTCATTTTGAAACCCATTCTCTTCTCTCAAAATACATTGGAGGTTACCAAAGGAACGATGTTGTTTTCCATTGGAGTTTAATGTGCAACCGAGAGTCATGCTGCACATTTCAAGAAGTCACCAATCCAATTAAGAGAGCAATTTTCTCACTTCTCTGAGCTTATTTATGTTTTAGAGGACCTATTATACCCTAGCAAGTTGATCAGAAACCTCGAGAATCCCTCCAACCATTAAGAACTATGACTATTGTGTTTTCTGTTGTGAATTTTCTCTACCTGTTGCACATCTGCACTGTCTCCATCGTGCTGCAAAGTTTACCTTTGAAATCCACCTTACATTGTTTTGAAGAAGATTGTAAATCTTGCACATATGATGGATACCCTAGAAATGAAGAAGACGGTCAAGGGAGGATTGTGCAGAAAGAAGATCAAACATGGTCAAATTTTCAGAATGCTACAAGTGTTGCACAATTTTGTTGCGCATTTGTTGCAGAAGGGAGTTAGATGATCAAGGGGTGTTCACTCAATTTGAAATTTGTTTTAGGAGTTCACAACCATCTCATAAACATTTCAAGACAACCCATCAGTTTCATTTTCTCAAAGCACGGTTGCAAGTATACAGAACAAGAAATCTTGCACAAGTCACTGCAAAACTGTTAGAAGCATTAGTGTTTAATTAAAAGTCAATTTTTTTCGCATTATTTTTGTGTGTGGGAACATAAAATAGGTTTAAAAGGGTGGAAACATCATCAATCATCCATTTTTTTTCACCCAAAGTTCAAGCATGTGACTAAATCCATGCAAAGACAGCTTGTTGCGCAAGTGAGTTGCGAAAGCATATTTGCACCATATCTCTTAAACCATGTACCCATTTTCTCTAAAATTTTTACAGTAGATGCACGGAGGTGAGATGAATAAAATCAATTAATTTCAGCCCAAAATGATTCATGGTTTTCGAGAAACAAGTTATTGTCACCTACAACCATTTTTGGATTTTCTCGAGATTCGTGAGTCAGATTTGGCTCAAAATATTTGTCGAGATGAAATACGATGCTTGTAACTTGATTTCAAAATTTAAGCTCCATCGGAATCACCGTTTGGGAGATATTTGCAAAATACAGTTTGTTATGCAAGTTGCTCCGAAGTTGGCTGATATGTTGCGTTTTTAGAAAAATAACCTTTTGACCAATGAATTCGACTTCAAAACTTCTACGAATGGTTTTTAATGACTATGAAAATTGTTCTTACTAATTTAAACATTCATGAATTATATTTTAGGGGTGATTTAATACATTTTGTTCAAAAAATCCCATGTAATTAATGAGTCAAAATAGTTTTATGTTTTTTAGGGAAGGAGTTTGTTATCATTTCTATTTTGATGTAATCAGTTTTATCTATTGGGGGAATAGGTGGATTTCGACCCCCTTTGAATTAGGAATAGAATATAGTATATAATTCATGAATATGAATGTAGAAAGGGTTAGTGAGTGTGTGAAAGAGAAGTTTGGTATTTTGTACTCTCTATCAAACTTTCAGTGAATAGCAGAAGGCCGAAGTGGCTTGTTATAGGAATTCTCGTGTTAGTCTCTATAATGATGTGCTTCTCTGTGATGTAAGTTTCTTGTTTAAATCATTATGCCATAAAAGTATGTCTTCTTATTTATATGAACAAAGAAATATCTCATAATTCACTATTGCAATGCTATGTTTTTAGTTTGCTAAACAATTTGTTTTTTTCCACTTAAATGACATGTGCAATTCGTATTTTAGTAGATGATTTATTTGTCATTTGTCCATTTTTATTCTACTCACCCCACCTACTGTTATGTGTACTAATCCCTCTTGCGGACAAGACAGATCTCCCTAGACCTCAAAGAAATCTAGTAACAAATAATAAAGAATTGCTACCTTTCCTTAGCTTACGATTAACTGAAATAAACAATATGCAAGAGATCACTTATTGTTTAATAAAAATGCATGTTGAATTCCCTCTCAGTTCCTTAGACAATTAGCTTCCTCTCTGTTAGCACTCTATAGTTTTCTTAGGTTGAGGAGGAAAATTGCAGAGGTAACCACAAACCTCTTTTGGACTAGAATCTAGCCCTTTTGGCCTAGAGAGGGCTTTCTCACTTAGTTTACTCAACAAATATGATACTAGGCTAGCTAGTAAGCTCAAAGGGTTTTGTTTTTAGAGACTTTTTGATGAGAAAATGAGGAAAATCATTTGACATGGAGTCATGATCAAAATTTGTATTCTGTCCAGTGAGAAAATGTGAAAATAGAGGATTTCTCCAAAAGGGTGAGGTAGGAAAATTTGGTGGTGGTTTTAGATTAAATTAATGAGGAATGTGAAAGAAGAACAAGTGAAGGACAAGCACACTATAGCATCAAACAATATATGAATTCCAAACTATTTTTCTAAAGATGAAAACAGATATAACTTGGAAAATTGATCACAACATCATTAATGGTGAATTCTGAATCAATCATCTGGTTTTTTCCAAGCAAGAAATATGTACATTAAAGGGATGAAAAATACATAAGACAACTCACAATTCAAAGGGGCATAAATCACCAACATTTTGACACAAGAATCCCTGAAAATCACATATTATTCCATTCGTTCACTAGCAGAAGTCTTCAAAATTACAATGCATAAAGGTCTTCTCTCTAAACTCAACCAACAGAACCTTTCCAATACATTTGACATCCTTATACATCCTCAAAGATTCGATCCACTACTATAGGTGGTTGAATTAATTGATCAAAACCAGCTTTTACCTAAATAAATTCAGAAACTAGTGCATATACTGAAATATTAGAACTGTTTTTCTTACAACCAATCATAATTTAATACATCAATGACTTGAAAAAATAACCAATAAAAAATAGACATAACTCCCATGATAGTTTTCCATCTATTTACATGCTTAAAAACTATTACTAGAAGTAAAAATTATAATATTTAAGACAAAATATGGTTGAATGTGTGTAAGCGCAACATCTGAGCGCAACACCTTAGTGCAACACCTGTGTGTAGCAAACAATTGTCCTTTCTTTGATGGTTGCACACATGTCAAAACTTGTTGGTGGATGAACTGTTGACTGTGATGAAGGTATCCATGCCTTGTAAACATCAAAAACATGCCAAAAATGTATCTCTCAAGAAACCCTAATATTGTTGCTCACCCTGTGTGCAGCACCTTTGGGTAGCAGTGGTCAACTTGTTTTTTCACCTGTTTTATCTTTTTCAACTACCTTAACTAGCAAATATAACTTAGTTCTCTTCCTCTTTCTCTTAGTTTCCCTAACTTCAACAAGCCTTTTCTTCATTAACCTAAGCCTTCTCTTTAGGACTAGGTTCTACACATACATGTTCTTCACTTGCCTATGCATAGGTAAAGTCCATTTCAATTTGTATTTAGCCGTATCGAGGGCTGGCATAACAACCTAAACATGTCCAGACAAAGCCAACTTATCCTTATAGTCTCTCTCTTCAATATTATCCACTTGTTATTGTATTCCTTCAATCTGCTCCAGTAGCTCCTCAAATTTCTTTTACTCATCAAAAACCACAAGCTACACAGTCTCCTTTTCCTATTCATGTACCTTGGCAATAGATCTAGTCTTAGGTCTCCTTGAATACTGACTTGGCTCTTTCATCTTCTCAACATAAATCACCTCTTTACCCTTTCCTTTGGAATTAGATGTCACTGTTTCTTGAGACACTTTAGATCTAAGTTGCATGTTTTCTTGCTTCAAATAAGCTATAGCCACTTGTGCCTTGTCTAATTGATCCTTTAATTCCTTACTTTGCTGGTCTTTTTCAACTTGTTGCTTGATCTCAACAATTTCATCTCAGGCCTCTTTTAACTTCTTCTTCATCATTATGAAGGTGTAATTCCCTTCATCTTCTTTCTCCTCTTGCATTTATTTCTCTCCTTAGACCTATAGCTTTATGAATGAGGACCTTGTAACCCTAGTTGCTGGTATCTATGCCTTCTTAATCCTTCCCTTAATTTCCTTTCCTTCTCCCTTAGCTTTGACCGTAGTTGGTGTGGTTTCAACCATAGGAAAGTCTTCATTAATTTGAGTTGTTTTCCCTAAGATGGTCTTCTTAAGTTGTTGTTGGCTTGGTGGGGCTTGACCCAGGTTTAGCGTTAATTAGCCAAACAAATCTCTACACTACTGGCCTTTTCGGCATCATCCCATGGAGCGCGGACTGAAGTCTCACCTGAAGCAGTATGGGGGGATGCTAGAACCAAGTTTTCGCACCCTGAGATGGTCGTGATGTCGGTTTATTCCTCCTATTCCTGCTTTCACGTAGGTTACTGAAGTTCTTAGGCTCTATCCATCTATACCTTTATACTGCCCTTCACTACCTCCGCGAAGGGGTATGATTGGATTTTGTGCAGCCTTAACCTGCAGTTCAGGTACTTTCGCGCTGCTAAAGCAACGTATAGAACAAATTCCCTAGTTATCCTTAAGTGTTTAATGATCTTACTAAACAATCACAGTTAGCACTGTGTAAACAGATATCCTTATTTTCCTTCAATTATCCAACGTAATTACATATTTCGCGCATCACATAAGCATTATAAATCAAATTTATATAGAATCTGACGCGATGCATTAACAGGAAATAAAGACACAAAATTTGTAAGATGCTTCTCTTTATTGATATCTTCAGACGATTACAGACTCTATCCACCCTGTGCACACAGCTGCAGGGGTCCGTGCACTCAGCTGCGGACTTCTACCCTAGGCCTCTACACACTCAGTTGCAGAGCCTCTTACCTATGCTACAACCCAAACTTAGACTTCTTTCCTTATCTTCCAGACTTTATCTACAACTCATGACTCGTTAAGACTACTTAGAGCTTACTTACTTTGCTCTTTTTATACAATCCCATGGTTTGCAGACCATGGGTAGATCTTTTACAGCCGACTTTACTTTACAAAATAAGGGTAGATAACCCTTTATGACTCATGACACCTTCATGCTCCGAAACCACAAAATTTGGAGACTTTACAACTTTATTACAAAATTCGACCCAAAACATGGGCTTTTAGCCCCAAAACTATCTTTGGGGGATCCCATTCCCAACAGGCCCCCAACACAAACATCGTGACTCACCCTCGAGTCACTCAGCAGGCGTGGAGATCTTAACACGAAGATCTCCCAACTCAACCCTTATGACCACAACCTTGATCGTGCACTGTGCGACCACCTGTTTCGCGTCTTCAACCCTCTACTCGGTCACTACTCCTGAACTGTCGGCCTAAAGCTTTTGCTAAGTTTCTTGCAGAGTCACAAGCTTTCCTTCAATAGAGCCTATCACCGTGTAAGCCTCATCCAACCAGGACTTCAGCCGTGCCTTCAACACTGCTTCCTTGTGTAGCACTGCATCCACCTATTCTTTCAGCTGCTTAGCCTCCTGCAGCTTAGCTAGTCTTTGTGTCAGCGTGACGGTTCGTGTTGTGTCCTTGACCTCATCATAGCATTGTTGTAGCTCGTGCACTTCTGTCTCTAGTCGTTGTACATTAGTGTCCTCCTGCAAGCTTGTCAGGACCTCGAACGACTGCTCAAAAAGTTGTGTGCAATCTTCTACTGCACTATCAACCATCGCTACTGCTTCTGTGATAGCGGTCGCTCGCTGCTCCTTTACTTCTAGCGGAGTTGAAGGTCGGGCCTTCAACTATAACTCTATTATCTGCAGGTTCAACTCCAACTGAACCCTCTCCATTTCTGTACGAGCGTCGCATACCCCCATGGCCATCTTGCGAATGTGCACCTCGACTAGTTCCTCCTCAGGAATGGCCAACTCTAGGTCCATTCTGCATGCCTCCTCAATGACCTGCATAATACGCTTGTTCTAGTTGGTCGCCTTGGTCACTGCAATGAAGGCAGAATCTCATTGTAGTGCCATTTTCTCATTGTTGATCTGTTTCTCACTAATCACCTAGAGGGTGTGGTGCTCACGAGCCCTCAGCTCTGCAATCACTCCATCCTACAAGAGGTGAAGCGCTTCACCAAGGAGCACTGCCAGATTCAACCCTACTCCCTTTAGGGCGTTGACAATGGGCCTATCATCTTCATTCTCTATAGTTAGTACTCCATCAGGTAGCACTATCATACTGGAGGCCTTCACCCACGGCATCTCAGCAACTTTGAAGTGCCAATAGCAAGGCTGGTAGACAATATGCCAGCCTCTTCCGTGTGGGTCTGCAGCTCTTGTAGACGTGTCTGGATAGCCCCCAATACTAATTGTTGCTGCTGCTCAAACTATTGAAGGTCCTTCGCGGTGACATCCCGCACCGTGTTGTCGATGTCGTGCATTGTTACACAGTAAAATGTCACTGCCATCATGTCAGCCTCCCTACTGTGCTATAAACCACATTCACTTATACTCATGCTCCTCAAAATGGCTAAAAAACCCTCTTTGCCTAAGTTAAATGGATCATCGTGTCTGTTAATAAAATAACCACGCTGACAGGCGGAGGTCAGTGTTGCTGTTGCGATGCCAGCGCGGAAGCACACGTCTTTTCCGCACTGGTCCCATTTTACGAACAGCGCACCCTTCGTTTGTCCTGTTCAGCGCTGACCAGAACTCCTCTGTAGTTGGTCTGCGATGTCAGCACGCCAGCCCCGTGTTTCACCCGCGCTGATCCTGTTTGGGCGAATTTGTTCTAACAACCAGCCTTCCAGATCCCTCCAGACTTGGTTGTTAGCATTGTTGAGGTCGCCATCCTTTCTCTGGCATGTCTGTTCGACTGACCATCCACTTATCTTGGGGGAAAGCTCATCCTTTACCTATTCATGGAGACTCCTTCTCTTTTATAAGCCTCCTCCATTGCCCATGAGCAGCTAGTTTGGAACATATAGACTTTGTTTGAGGAATTCTTAGTGCATTTTCAGTGCTGCTCTTTGTAGGCATTTGGTGTGTTGTGTGAGGATTGCTTTGAGCTTGAGGAAGGTCATGAGCTTGTTGCCTTGTATGTGAGAGAGAGACCTCTTGACTTGGGAGATTTGCTTCAAAGGTGAATGCTTGGAAGATATGCTGGCTGGACCCTCTAGAGAAGGACTCAGCGTCAGGACTTCGGTTGTACCTTACTCTATTTTCTGTTAATAAAGATAGATGACTACTCTTATGGTTCCATTTCCATTTGTCTAATGAATGATTGATGTAAATTGTATCCTTCCTGACTGATACATAGTTGTTGTTAGTAGATTTTACGCTCTTGTTTGCTCTCTTTTGCTTGTGCAGGTGTTCGTCCGCGAGGATAGCGGAGAATTGTGATCGGCTGGAGCGAAGGAGCGAGAGGATCATCTCTTCAACAAACATAGCGTTGGGATCCAAGTAGGTTTCTTTTACCCACTTGTTAATTACAACTAGGAACCTGCAGTGTACCATTGTTTGATTGTTGCTAGACCCCTGTTGGGCTAGTAGGGATCGCCTCTATCCGTAGAGGGGATTTACCTCTCCAACAATTTGGCGACTCCACTGGGGACGTCGCTTGTCTCTTTGTATGTCACCTTTGTTTTGATTATTGCTCCTTTTTCAAAGTTTTGGGGATTGTTTGGCTGTTGGTCTGTTTCTGGGTTCGCCCTAGGGGCTACCTTAATTGCCTTGAAAGCCTGTTGCTTTGGTTTGGAAGTTTTTGTTCAAATTGATTTGCTTTTCAAACTCAGCGCGTTTTATTTTAAAACAGTTGCGCTGACATCGCATACTGTCTTCTTTGTTGCTTCTGTCATCGCGCTTAGACATTCAAACAGTCGCGCTGACCTGGTTTTTTCGGGCCAGCGCCCTGTTGGATACCTATACCAATAGGTTTCATATTTCATGATTGGCAAAAATAAGTGCCAAATATGCTCCATTTTGCTGTCTCAAAGGTTTCATATTTACAAGAAAAGAAGGTGTATATAGGCCTGCATTTTTACAAAAGTTTGTGGATGACCCAACAGTCTAATCTGGATCATGCCATGTTTTCAATTTATGTTGTAGAATAGAGAATGAAATCTGTCCAAACTGTTTAATCTTGGCAGATCACTAGCTAGGTAGAGAAAGGAAGGTTCCCAACTGCTTAATTTGGGACCTTGGAAGGAATAAGGGTTGTATTAGATAGGAAATGAAAGCAAAAATCCAGTGAAAAGAAAAAGGCATTCAAAGGGTTTGCAAGTCCAAATGCACCCTCCAAGAAGGAACAAAAAATGTTAGGAGAACTAGTTGGGTAGGTAGATGGGGTTGCAGAAGTGCTGTCTCTTTCAAAGACCAAAGTTGCTGAAACATCTACAGGAAAAGCAACACACTGGAGCATGACTAACTCCCTTGTTTTCATTTGTATATCACTCATTACTAACACTCCTTCCTAAGCTGTACAGAGCATAAAAGTTTATATCTTTGTCATATTCTTATGGCTTTAAAAGCCACATTTCTTGTGCAAAAATCTTTTCATTTTGATCTACTCTTGATTCCAAGTTATTTTCAAAGAAAACTTGGTTGAACCAACCTTCATCCATATGTTCCCTCCAAATTAACAACTAACTCTATTACTTAGCTCCCTATACCCCACTATCCCTATTATTATAAACACCATGGTGTATAAACCCCACAATGTATAAATATCCCCTCCTTGGCATTATAGCCATAATGTGCACTCCCTGGGAATTGAATTAACACCTGGTTAAGGTCAAGAACCCATGTTCCACCTTTTGCTCCATCTCAACCGGTTTCCCTACCCAAAAGTTCCATTTTGACCTTAAAAAACCCTTGAAAAACCTTTTAATCCCCTAAAAACCACCTAAGGGCGGAAACATTATGAAAGTATCCTTCTCCCGCCTTATCCTAAGGTCGGGAGCCAGTTTACCCTTTCACGTTGTATAAAATCCATTGGACCCCTTTCCCTATAGTTTCTGCCATCATAAAGATTTATACCCAAACTTTTCATAAAACCCGCAAATTTCATGTCTTCCTAAGGTTGGTGGACTAAATCACTTTTGTAAAGAAAATCATAAAAAACCCCGAAAAATTTTTGGCACATGGAGGGGCCCGCCGGTCACGAATTGCCGAGAAATATTGTTTTTTAAACCCGCACGCTGGCCGCTATCTCCCTTGCAGATCACCCGTCCGATGACCGTCAGATGGCACCTGTCCCAGATCTACGGCACGCAGTGTTTTCGGGAAATCCCGACGTCCGAAGGTTAATAAAGGCAGGTGTTAAGAGCCCGTGCAAGTTGATCGCCCGACAGCCGTTAGATCGTGCGCCTCCGGATCGACGGCTTTCATCAATATCGGAGGACCCTACACGTCTGACAGATACCTTCCGATATCTGTCAGACGCTTACGTCACGCGGGGACAGGTGGCGCGCCCAAGTTCCATCGGAGCTCGTCTGAAAGTTTCTTCACCGTGCAGGAAGGGCCGCGATATGGTGACACCTGTCCCGTCCACGTCACCGTCCTGCTGTCGCGCACGTCACCACCACGTCTACCCACCTCATCCCTCATTCTTCCACGTGGCCGCCACCTCATCGCCCCCGTGGACCTATCGTTGACCGCCATGTCACCCAATGACGTCCTGCTGACGTCATCCAACCTGGTCCCCCATGATGACGTCATGCTGACGTCATCCAAAAAGCGCGCCAATAAAACTAAAAAGCCATATTTTCGCCATTTTCCGCCAATTTTGGCATTTTTCTGAGAAAAGCGCTACTCCGCTGTCCGCATGTAATTCACGACGACCGTTCCACCAGCCAAGCCCGCGACCATTTTCGAAGAATCCAGCGCGCTAACCCAACTATTTCGTCAGTCCAAGCCATTGTTTAACAGGTATTTGAGTCTTCGTCCTCCTTTGAACTGGTTTTTTCTTAAATTTCTTGTAAAATCCACCACAAGAAGCCATAAAATTGAAATTCCACCAAGAAACCAACTGCACCTTACCTCTATTGGACCGTTTAGAGCTGAAATACGGTGGCAGAGACCTCATTTAGACTTCAATTTCTGTTAAAACCCTGCCCTGTTCGCACAAACGTGAACTCACCGCATTGCTGCCAAATTGTCAAAGAGAGTCTGTCAAACTGCATAAAGGCCTCTTCAGAGAGTTCAAACACTGTTATATTTTACTGTGCACCAACTCTGTTGGTTTCTGTCCCCCTCAACTTCACCATTTCAATTGGCAAACCCGGCATTTCAAGAACCACTTGGATCAGACATGGATACCCCTGCAGTCCTCAATGTCACTCCTCTAAATGCTCCTCAGAGAGAGCTAGACTGGCAGGATTTGGCAGACCTGGATTACCAGATCTCGGAAGACTGCCGATCCGGATGCACATTTCATATTCACCTGCTAAATGAGTTCAGGGCTAGGCACAGAGATGGAACAGACATCCTGGGCATTTGGGAGTCTTCCCTCCCAACTTTTAAAATGCCCCAAGTCACACAATTCCCTGACCTCATCTACTTGTGTGCTAGTTGTTATGATCCAATACAGAGGGCTGTAATGAATCCCCAGGGCGAAGTTGTATTCTATACCACCCCTCAGGCCATCAGGGATATGGTTCAATTCAAAACCCACAAGAAACTGGTTCCTTTATCCCTGCTGGACTTAATCAACCAAGGGACCAAGATACTCACAGAGGCAGAGATCCTGAAGTTAAATCAACTGTTTATTAGCAAGTCGAACACAGTGCTGCATCCTCCCATCTTTGATGGATACCTGAATCAACTTGGACTAGACCTGGCCCATATGATAAGCTCAGTACTGGGTATAAATCAATGGAGTTTATAGAGGAAACCGTGCTAGTCATGATGACAATGTTTACCGCTGGTAAGGCCCCTATCTGCTATGACTATGCCACATACATCTCTGACAAAATACATGAGCAATTCCTGCACTTATCCAGAGAGAGGGTGTTCAGATACACCT
>APFE031169428.1:8110-40042 GCA_000404065.3 Pinus taeda
AAAGTTTTTCCTGGACTAATCTCTATGGTCTTCCTCTGTGTGTTGGTGATAGATTGGATAGGAAAAATGTTGTGAAATATTGTTTGCAAAGAATGATTGGTGCATGTTTCTTGAAAATTTTGTGCCAAAAGTTCATTTGCAGCATGGTATTGGTCATTCCTCAATTCTTCGGAAACATCAGGTTGAGAGAGGAACAATTCTACAAAATCATCATTATTATGTTCTTGAAAATCATAGATTTGGTTGATGCTGAAAACATATTGAACTTCTAGCTTATCATTGTATTTATCATCAAGCCATAAATTGTGTACTACTGCTGGTGATTGTGCTGATGGGTAAAGAGTAAGTTGTTTTCTTTCGGTACCTCGTGAAATGATCATATTACCTAATCTACATCCTATGAATGCATCAACAGTTGCTCACCATGGTCTACCAAGAATGATAGGGTGTCCTCCTAAATTGGATTTTGGCTGGAGAACTAAAAATTCCACTCGATACTCCCAAGATTCCAGTGAAACAATTATGTCCTTCAAAATCCCTTCAGGAATTACTTTAGACCTATCAGCAAGTTCTAGAACAATTGTTGTGTGCTGCAAGTTTGTGAGCTGTAGTGTTTTCATAGTTTCAAGAGTCATCACATTTATTATGGCCCCAAGATCAATTAAGGTGTTTTCAATATGTATGTTTTTAATGATTGTAGTGACTCTGGGAATACAAGGATCAACATACTTTTCCATTGAAGTGGTGTTTGTCATAAGGCCCACTAAATGTTTGATAACATGAATGGTTTGTGGATAAAATCTTTTCCTAGTAGGCTTCTTAAGGCACAGTTCTTTGATGGCTTTAGTATATATGGGAATGTCTTTTTGGCTTTAGTGCGGATTCTTATATAGACTTCTTTAGCTCCATCTAAAAACAATCAAACCGTGGTATTTGACATATGGAAGTTTTGTTTGGACCAATCGGTCTGGAAAAGGTGCTGGATGCAACGATTACATTTGTTTGTGTTTGATGTCATCATTTGGTTTCCTTTGAATGGGAGTTTCATTTTTATTTTCTTCGTTTTTTCCTTGTTTTTCAACTGCTGGAGATTCTTTGTGAAGTACCTTACCAGACCTCAAATTGATATTTTGCAAGGGTAATGTGTGATATGAGGGTCCCTCATCTACATTGTAAGTCTGTCTCTCTGCTCTGTTATTTGGATTTGGTACAGGTTAAGCAGGGATTTGAGTAGGTCTAGGAGGTTGTGGGTTAGATGGAAGTTGTAATTGTGGTGGATTTATTGGTAGAGGAGCAGGCAATGCTTGTTGAGTGGGTTGGGGTTGATGTGGGTAAACAACTTGCTGCTGAGGATATTGCTGATATGATTGAGGATATGGCGAATATGGCTGATGGTATTATTGATATGGCTGCGAATATGGTTGGTATGGTTGAGGTTATGGTTGATATTGTTGGGAGTATTGCTGAGATGGTCTCCATTATTGTTGTGGGTAAATTTGGTGCTGCCATGGCATGGGTACATTCCATGAATTCTGAGCATACATTTGATCATGTGTAGGAAATTATAAATTCTTGTTTGGGAACAATGAAGTAAACTCTGTCCCTGAGGATTGTTCTGTCCAGCCATGCTCCCAGAAAAGGAATCATGAATCCTCCACCTCGGACTCAGACAAGGAATTATCTCAAGCAACCCAGCTCAGTTTGCAAATCACACCAGTTCAGCAGTGCCCTCCTGAATGGGTCAAAGTGGGTAAAAGGAAAGGGAAAAAATTCCGCATAGCTGATACCTCCCATGTTGGGTAGAATCATTTGCTCTGTTTTGTTCTCTGGTTTTTTTTTAGTCACTTCATGCTTTGTTCTTCTCTCTTCTCTTCGCTTCTAGGAGCCGAGGTGGATTGCACATCCTTTCCGGCTGCCTATGTTCTTGCTTCTCTTGGCTCTGCCTGTTTCCAGGCTTGATTGTACTATATTCCTCCTTTATTAATAGATTTAGTCTTATTTTACAAAAAAAAAAAAACACTTACAAGGATGCTATGACTGAGATTTTAATCCTCTTACAAGGATGCTATGCACAAAAACTCTGTCTAGTTAACACTTAAGAATTCATGAAAAATCAAAAGCACATTGTATTTTAAATGCATGAAATAGAGTCTATGGAGATGCTTTAAAATATAACGATGGATCAAATCTCTAACAAGATATGGTTCAATGATCTAACGATAAAATCTTCAAGCTATCACCATAAATACCATTTGCGAGAATTTCTAATCAAATCGACAAAATCATAGCCATGGAAATAACACTAAACACTATGCACACTATTCAAATTCAAAAACTGCTAAGGAAATGAAATTGATAGTATAGCAATCCACGCAAGGCCCATCCACGCTTCAATGGAACAATGAAGTAAACTCAAGCAACAAGAGTATTAACGCATAAATGCTATTAGATTAACCTGGTCACTGCAATTAAGTTCTGAAGGTTGAAATCACATACAAGAGTTCTGTTCTCAAACAATACACAGAGATAATAATCGTAACTGCTTTTGAAAACAAAATAATACACAATCTTTATCTGCTTGTCCTTATCTGAATCGAATGTACATTCATTAAGCAAATGTTTCTGCTTTTACAATGGATTGATTTTTGGCCATCTCTAATCTAAAACGATTTCCAAAAACAAAACGAAACTAGTTTGGGAAACCATGGCTTTTTACTACCTTTGTAACCAAAAGGTTGGGGTTTGACCAGCGTTGACTGCATAACCATGAGCTTTTGATTTGCTGTAGAATCGATTTTTCACCATGCATGTACATTCCAGGTCTCGTTCACATCCATTTCTTTGGCTTTCCTGTCATGCCACGTGTCAGATGATAAACCATTTACAGGATGTTATAACTTGTAATATTTTTGTTGAAAATTATTAATTTCTAACATAAAAAATTGTAAATTAACTTTAATGTAAACTAACAACTATAATGCTATTAATTAATCAATTTCGATTGATATAAGGGGTCTATGGAGGAAACATATAGACAAATGATGGTGTTTCTAGAAGAAAAAGATGGTAATGAAATGGTACCAACATGGAGCATACTGCATCTGTTGCTCCACAGTTTTTTGCAACGGTTGCGAGGATTGCCCCTCAGTTGTTGCAGTTGACCTTGCTACAAGGTCGTTTTCCCTTTTTATTGCGTGGATAGCTCTGGCTGCAACAAAGGTTGCCCTTGCTGTAACAAAGGTTTCCTTTATTGTTGTAGAGGTTGTCCTTACTGTTGCAAGGGTACTTGAATAGTTCCTCGAAAATTTTTGAACTAAATCGGGCCATAGCCACCGTGGAAAGTGGATGAGCCAAGCTAAATGTACTGCCAAGGTTGAAGGGTGTAAGGTGGATTAACTATTCCTTGGGAACCATATGGAAGGTAAAGAGTTTGGTATTGGACTTGAGCATCATAAGGCTGCTGATACTAGACATTGCTTGACCCAAAAAGACCAATGATATTTTGAACTTGCTGGTACTGGACATTTCTTGACCCAACAGGACCAACGGGGTTTCGAATAATCCAAAAGAAGGTTGGTTCACACCAAGCATGTGAATCTATGAGCCACTCACATTGGTGGCACCTTACAGTATAGAAACATTCAGATTCTCCCCCCTAGGTGGTGGCACATCTTGGCCATTGATCGGAGGTATTGAGGACATGATAGAGACCACCGATTGAGCTAGATGGTAACTGGGACAGATGATAAAAGAGGGTTCAAAATGGAGGATTGCACTAGGATTCACGTAACGACATGTTGGGAGGTCGAGTTCCCAATGAATGGACCTATAGTAGACATGGCCCCAGATGCCCAAAAATGGTTATGGTAAAGTGACGATGCACTAGGTGTACCAGAAACCAATTTTGCCAAGGATACATAATTAAGTAGCAATTCCTAATACATATTGATGGGAATGCTCGCTATATAGGGGAAACCTTCAGGATGAAATGGATATTCTTCCTCCTCGATAGTTTGTGGAGTAGAAAATTCTTACTCATCTGGAGAGGTGACTAGAGCATCACCTGGGGGTTCCATATCTTAGAGAAAACGATGGCGAACAACCAAAGAAGTACGAGGGGATAATTCCAAAGGAATACCCAGCTAGTTTTATAGATTTTACTGACGCTAAGGTGATATCACAACAGGGTCAAACAAAGGATTCGAAGGATAGATCACCAGTCCAATTTGACTATCAGTGGTCAGCGAACTCTTAGGAGTTTGAATGGGATTGTCCAGAGACTCTGGGCCAAAATCAGCAGGTGACCCAGTATCTGAAGTAGGTGGAGGACGTGATGACAAAGGTTGAATGCTCAGAACAATTCCAAGTTCAACACCTTGGTCCTCGAATGACTCTAGTAATTCAGGAAATCGCTCCTCAGATAATCTTTCAAACGAAGGACAGGAAGAGGAACTAGGTGAACAAGATGGTTCAACCGTGATGACCTTATCTTAGTTAACAAGAAAACAGAGAGATAAACTTCAAGGCTTTAAAATTTTGTTTAATGGAAACTCACGATTTGGTCCAAAAAGACTAACAGGATGTTATAATATTGTGGGCAATCAATTTATTAACACGCATAAATACACTGGTGCTCTTTCATGTTTTAAGATTCGAGAAAGAAACAAAGATGAATCTATCACTTTCAATTGGAAACGAGCTCGAAAGGATAAACACTCGAACGATATTTTGATTTTAATGAGTCAAAACGATCAAACGACTTCTCTGGATGGTCTAGGTAAAAAGGATTACCAGGCAACAGTGAATTGTAGAATACCTCCCGACGAACCGAGAAGTACGGGCAGGCAATCTCCCAGAATGTTGTGTTCAATGTATCATGTTTGCAAGGCAGCTGACTCATCTTCCTATGGATAAAGAATTTCATCCTAGAGGGGTCCCCCATTATATATTCAATGGTAGGGGGAGCACAAATATGTACTAGCGTTATCTAATGCTGAAGCTAGTGACAACTACTAGGTTTAAAGACGTCAAAACATGTCTCTAGCCTAGACCTTCTAGGTGTGATCATGAGATTTCAAATGTGCCTTAGTTTAATTGAGTTCGTTTTTAAAGTTTATCTTGAGTTATGTCTGAGTGTTCATGCCTCAGTGATGTGACTCGAAAAACCCTAAATGCAGCTAAATGAGACAAGACCCTTTCAATTCGATGAATTGTCTACACTAGAGAGGGTAGAAAACACACAATCAAATGCAAGCAACTAAGAAACTGAAAGAAAAATGATTTTTCACTACTTCACTTTTTGAGAAAATAAACTAATGAAAAATACATTCCAATTCCTAATTTCCTAACAAGTATATTTCTAACAGTCTTTCCAAAAGAAAAATGAGTTATTTTTCTTTTCGAATGCCAATGTAATCCTAGTATTTAATGATGCCAACTACCGTAGAAACTAATGTAGCAAACTAGAATTTCATACCTTTCATGAAATGACGAATTTTGTTTTTTGCATAAAACACTTCAATGAACAAGTTTTTTGGGACAATTAGGTCTTTAATCAAATGAAAACACAAAAATAGAATCTCTTTCAGACTAGTGAAACACTGACTTTAGCGAAAACAAGACAAGCAATGTGATCCATGACAGAAAAGAAACGTTTAGACAAGAAAAAGAAAACTTTTCAAACTTGTGGAATGGAGGTCAAAGTCGTAGAAGGACCATAAATGAAATACAAGGAGTAAATGCACCAACAACTCAACTCACTGAGTTCACAATCAGGTGAATGGATGACAATCTGGATGCCCTAGTGCCACTAACCATCTAATGACCCAAGAAATCAAGAGAAAGTATGAAAAATCAACAAGAAAACAAATGAAATGAAAAGCAACTTTCTAGTCAGGGAGAAAATGGTTTAAAAGGCCTATGGGTTTGAAATCATGAGAGCAAAACATACTAGCCAAGATTTTGGACAAGCCATAATCTTCACTTATAGGCATCGGTGCGACTGCCTAACTAACAACAAGAACCAAAAGGAGTTCGACGCAACTTTTTTTCAACATATTGCGCTAATTGGCATGATTGTCAGTGAATTAAGAGTGATGAGTGAGAAAGCTAAGAAAAAACTAAAAAAAAAATTAAAGCTGGGACCAAATTTGCTACTATGAATTTCAAACTCAGACCAGTAAGCAAAGGAAAATAGATAGAACCAAACGGAAAAATTGGAACTAGAAAAGTTCACACAAAACCATGAAATCTCAAACAAACAAATAGAAGGATTGGTTCCCCAATATGGTTGCCAATTTGTGGTGAAGTAAAATTATGAGTGCAGACACAAACAATTCCTCTAGCTCGATGATGGGTATAGCCATAACCAATACATTCTATGGAATATTTCCTTAGGTTATAACCAATTAACAGGGCCTACCTATTAGTATGCTTATCCCATTTGGTGATGAACTTTCTTGCTCATTCCAGCTATCTCTAATTTCCTTCTTCGCACAAAACTAGGTTCCCACACACTTTCGTTAGCATTCCATGATGGCCTCAACAATGACATTTTTAAGGCTCTTCCTTTTATGCTTCACACTAAACCAAATTTGTGCTTCTCCTTGACAAAACTAGAGAGATACAACTATGAATAGTTTGTTGTTTACTCCAAACTTAATTAGCACTAGCACACCAATCTTAACACTACAACACTAGCTTGTGCTTGGGAAAAAGGGAGGTTTATATAGCATGAATGGATGGGAAATAGATCCTCCTCTCATGGGAGAAGGTCGTATCTCTTTAGGTAGTTCCATCCTTACAGGGGAAAGGATCCCAAACTGACATACTCGACCCCATCCGGCCAAACCATTTACCAGAATTTCATTACGAAGCTTCTAGAGCTGGAAACTTTGGATCCTTATTTAAAAACTTTCCATAAGAGTACCAGTGCAACTGGAACAAAGCTCAGTCACTCCATTCGGCGCTAGGGATAATGTTAATTCCTGCATATCAATGCAAGGAGGAGAAGGTTCATTAGTGTCTGTTTTGTAAATTGGGAAAAACAAGAGATTTTGAAGAAATGGTGCAAGAGGGAATTGTTTTGTTGATGAAGAGGGACAAAATGGGAGTTTCTTCATGAAGGGAAAGCATGTAGTGTTCACTGTACAGGTCCTCCAGGATCTAGGAATGCGGAGTACTGAGACAGTGAGAAAATGTTGTGTAACACTAGAGATTCTCCAAACTAAAAAATTTCACCCCTAATGCAGCTAAAAAGCTAAAATAATGCAAGATAAATGTTAGACCATATACCGAGAACAAACAACATGTTGGATGGTCGCATGGATTTCTTGCAATTGCCCGGGGAAGATTTTCTCCTCTTTCACTCCAGAACACTCTCACAACACTCAAATAGTGAAAATGAATGGTCCAAAACCTTCTTGTAGTCACTGTGGAGGTACGAATCACCTTAGTTAGTCATTGAAATAGACATTTTTCATTTCCTATGTTGTTTATCATACGCCATTTCAATATACTTCCAATATTACTCATGCTTTGATGAAGAGGTTTCAATGTTGAATTGTAGAAATGACCATGTTCGATTCACTATGAGCGCTTTCTTTTATGGGATCTTTTCTCGCTCTTGAATTGAAAAATCCCTGAGTTTTCGTCATCAAGCTCGTAAAACTCCTACGACAACAATATGAGCACTTTCTTTTTTGGAAATCTTTCTTCCTCTTAATTGAAAAATCCCTGAGTATTTCCCTTCTTTGGGCTCGTTAAATCTACAAAGAAGGCATGAGCAGTTCATTTATCTCTTTTTCCTCACTCATTAAATTGAGAAATTTACCTCAAGTCTTCTTCATTTGACTCATTAAAATTTGATGAAGATCTATTTAGTTTGTCGTCTTGTGACTGATTAAAATTTCATGACGAATATCAAGTTAACTTCGTCCCATCATACTCTTAAGAAAATGAGGCAAGCATTTATTGAGAATAGGTTTATCACTTTATCCAGACTCATTAGACTAACTTATGGAAAAGGAACCATGTCAGAAATACTATTAAACTTTTGTCGCACCTGGTTAATAACTATGACAAAGGGACCCCCTTGGAGTTTCTCTTTACAATCGTTTCAGACTCTCTTAATATGAAAAGATCACCGATTTTACCATCTGGACTTGCTAAACTTAATCTGATGGGGAAAATTGGACAACACAATTACTTTATGTCAGTATTTTGGATAGGTTTTTTTTGCAGCAGTAGTCCCCTTGAACATGGCACTCCCTCAGTAAAACCTCCTTTTTGTTGACCTCTCAAAATGAAACTTACCATCCTATGAGTTTATCCAATATACTCCGTTGTTCTTGCATCCCTGTATCCTAACACTCTTTGGTGTTCATGAGTCTAGAGTTGTCTGGTTAAAACCTTTGTGTCTTGCCTTCTATTATTCAAGGGATCCCTTTATCCTCTGTTTCCTATATCAAACCGTCAATCATATACTTCCATCATGCCCTATGTCGATTTGACACATTGCTCAAAATTTTTCTTTAAAAAACGATCATTCTTGTCTCATTTTTTGTCAACTGATGTAGGGCACATTATTGCCTACCATTCGACAGATATCTTCCTATAAACTTCAACACTCTATCTAGGAAGAAAATCCATAAACATATCAGTGCCTTGGAAATTGCAAACATTAATGGAAATTTACCTTATGTTTGATCAAGTGTTTTCATTATTGGCTCTTGATTGAATGATTCTACGAGTGTCCAACAACAACATCATTATTCTCACTCTCCATATTGTACTACGCATCTTGGAGACCATCATCATTATCTATGGCCATCCTCGCATTTGTTAACAATTTTCATTATTGACTACTAATCAAATGATTTCATACATGTTATACCTCAACACCTTTATTCACCACTCAGCCTTATTTCCTCTCCCAAGCTACGTACATTATCTTTTGGAGACAACTCATCAGGATGATCCTATTATGACATAAGTTCCACATTGTTCTTAATGGTGGACATGATCATCATATCTCTATGTTGAGAAATCACTTTGACATAGCTACTATGCGTGGGAATGCTCGACTCAGGACATGATTTTAGATTTTACATATGTGGTTGTATCAGGTTTCTCATAGTCCCGAATCTCTGATCCTCTCTCTCTTTTTCCAACATAGAATTTCTAAAATATTTCGGTGATCATATTCACTTATGATCTCACACTTTAGGGGGCATCTGTTATACAGGAAAATGACCTCCTCATCAGCTCAGAGGAGAAAGGTATTTTGATTGAAAGATTGACCAAGTTCACAATCATGTTTTTCAGGGTAACGCTCCCCAGGAACTAGCATGGAGCATTATAATGCTCCTCAACCATGAACGAGGTGTGTTAGTCCCTAGGGTAACTCTCTATATTTCATTAGGGATAGCATTAGTGAGGTTTGGTGAGTTTTTGGAGGTCAAAGGAGCGGGTTGACTGAATAATATCCTACAATTTTCTCATATGTTTACCCAAAAAGCAGGAAACATCCAGATTCAACCTATTTGAGGATATTACTATTCCTAACGGAGTCTAATGAACATGGAAAGAGCAGTAAAGCATGGAAAGATCCCAATTTTTTCCAAAGGGAGCTCATGAAAGAGTTGGCAAGGTTTAGCCTCTCATTCTATATATTTGAGGCTTGGGACATTATGAAAAAGGTCGAAAGAATTGAAAGGATGACCTATTGACTGTCGAAGCTTTGCATTAGAAATTGGTTCACCAAGAGGTTAAGAATAGAGGGAGAGGGAGAGGATATGGAGGAGTAATGTAAGCTTGATGAAACTGATGGTTGTAATCACTCTTTCTTATCATTAATATAGACCTGCAGTTGTGTTGTCTACCGCATGGTGTTGATGTTGTGATTCATTTACATGCTTATGCAATTCCATTGATTATGAGTAGCTTAGTTCTGTGTATTTAGATATCGTTATGTATTATTGTTTTGATTATCAAGGTTATATGTTGTAGTATTACTTCTCATCTTTTCTATGTGCAGGTATTGATCTAGGAGCTAGCTGAGAGGTCTTCCACTCCACTACTTTGGGTTCCCCGCAACACTACACCAAGATGTGAGGTAAAACTCTTCCTTCTTGTTTTGATTATCATTTCATTGATATGGATATGTTCATGTCTCTTTGTGCTAGTTGAAGCTAATATGATATGTCTTCCAAGGATCTCAGGAAGATCCTTGAGGGTATTTCCACCACAATCACCCATGCATTAATCCCTATAGCACACATGCAGAACATGGCTAATGGTCCAACATATTCCTATATTTTGCAATGACATGAGAGGGAAAAAATGACAGGGTTTATAGAAAGAGGGTCATAGGGAGACTAACCAATTCCAAAACTCGATCATAACCCTAATGAATTGAGGCAAGCATGGGGAACCTGAAATTTTCTGAAGTACCTTAAAATTTTGGGTGTTCTTGTAGTGGCTACAACAACACCCCTTTTTTACCTAGGATTTTTTTTACAAAATAGGAAAATTATTTTCTTTTTCCCTCTCTAAGAATACATTTCTATCTATCTATGCTTTATCCTTATTTTTCCATCTCGTAGAACATTTCTCTCTGGTTATATTGTTTCTTATCTTTCCACCCAACATAACATTTCTCTCTTTCTATGTTGTTTCTTGGTCGCAGACTTCCTCCCTAGAATATTGGAGAATTATAGAAGGTTGCAACTATGACCACTATCAATTTCCTCTTTTTTGTCCACTTGGACTTAACCACTTCAATAGTTTTTCTGGAAACAAAGAAGCCAAAAATAATTGCATGTTTTTTCCCATAATTTTTCCAAGATAAAAACAATTATTTTATTATAACAAAATTTATTTACATAATTCAATCAAACTTAGTCTTGGTCCTTTTTAGTCAATTTAGTTGTCCTAAATGTATTACATAAATTATCACCCAGAGTTGGTAAACTTGTGAAGTGCAAGTGCACTATATATGCTAGATGCCTTTTCAGTTTAGTAAGATAATGGTTGTGGATGGTTTATTTTTAAGGATTTTCTTTATTCCTATGTTCCTAATGAAAACTACAGATTTATAATACATTCAATTCTTGAAAAGGAAAGTAAGGTAAGATATCATGATCTTCTTTAATTGACTATTGTTAGTTACTATGTAAATGATAAAAACAAATCTATCTAAATTAATGTTCTACAAAGATAATCACCTCTACTCTTAAAATAATTACTTCTATTCAAAGATAAAATTCATAAAACAATCTAGATTAAGATCTACACACTGCAATTATCAATCTTAATTGAAATATTGAAACAAAAGGGGAAAGAATGTGATCTAAACAAATATAACTATTTATGAAAGGAAGGAGATTTATATACAATACTATTTTAAAAAGCATGAAATGAATGGAAATTGACACAAAACAAATAAAAATATGATAATGCAATTCTGGAAAAATAATCAAATGAACTGAACTGAATACTAAGAAAATGAATGAACCTCAACTGTCTGCAGGGGTCCTCCAAAAAAAATAATTTTTATAACTCTATCTCAATAGTTAACTACGCATGTGTTATAGACATTTTTGGGCACTTCAACCCCAATCACAAATGTCCATAAACTGAGGGCTCTTAAGTCCCTAAAAGGGTTGCTTCACTGCCTAAAGGAACAAGGTCAACTGATTACATCATCTCCCAGAAGTTCTCCACTGAAAACTACTCAGAAATGGTCAAAATTGGACCATATGGAAAGCTCCATGCAGAGGGTGTGATACATGTCACATTCCCAATGTATAGGGCGTGATGCATACTGTTTTTCTCCTCTGTAGGGTGTGATGGTCAGGAATGGACAAATGGAAGGTACCAAAATGCGAGGTGGAAGATCATGGAATCTTCCGGAAGCTTCCCCTCTGACACTTGCCACTCCATTTTTTACCATGGATGAGTAAGAGATCTTCATTCTCCAAGTGGAAGCAGGAACTATCAGAGAGAAGACACTAATCAAGATCCCAAAAGATGACTCACCTCTTTGTAATCCTCTATATATGGATCCCTCTTCACAGAGATCCGGAGGCTGGAATTTTGTAACTTATAGAGAAGTGTTGTTGGTATTTTGGGGTACATTCACAGTGTTGGGTGATTTTTCTTTTCTTGAGGTGAAGAAGGGATTCTTAGCTGGAGGATGATGCTGGGCTAGAGCTACTCATGGTTGTAATCTTCTTGCTACCTTTTATCTGAATAAAGTTATTCTTGTTTCCTTCCATATTTTGGTGTACTTGTTTATATATGCTTTTATATGGTTAATGTACATCTGATCCTGCATTATTTATGAATTTAGATACTTGTTTCTTGCATAGTAGTATGTTGTTGTGATTCTACAGGTCCTTTTGAAGCTGAGCAGACAAAGAGCAAGTGGCAAAACTCTATCAAGAAGGAGAGGGAATCGAGTGCAAGACTCAGATTGGCCCTCTTGGTTCTCCTCTCATCTATTTCATAAAAGGAATCAATAGTAGATTTTGATTGTTTGTTTCTAAGATAGCCATCCATCTTAGTGGGAATAGTAGCATCTGTGTGGACACTATTCCCGTATAACAAAATGGCGACTCCACTGGGGAACGACTAGATTACTTGTTAGCCTATCTATCCTTGTTTCTTTTATAAACATACAGACGGAGCCTGAAGTCAAGCAAGCTAGCCTTCGAACTGCATTTGTCATAAAAATGTAAAGTAGATCAATGATGCTTCAGTTAATCTCTGGGTTTTTGTTTATAAATTAAACAACAGATCTGAAAGCAATCTAATTGCCTTGAGTGGTGGCTTTAGTAACCTCTTAAATCACCCCTGTGTTTTACATACATTGATCTGTACTTATTCAGCTTAAACACTTGAACTAAACTACAAACTGTGAGTAAAATCTCGTTCAAATTCTCGCACTGTAACCATCTAGCCTGTATGCATCGTACTTCGCAAATGGAGTAGGTGCACTGCATACTGGGTTCACTATGTAACAGGTGCGATGGTTAGGGAGGACTGATTTTACCCTCCGACTGTGGATTTTTCTCACTATTTTCAGTCTTATTCAAGAATTTTTCCGGTCTGTAATCAGTGTGCTTCTGTGAATACCCCCTTCTCTAGCATTATTTCGCCTCCTTAGTGCAAAGAACTCTAAACGTTTTTTTGTGTATTGTGCGTCGTTTTAGTTCTCTTTTGCAAAAAGTAACATAGGCGAACTGTCATCTCTAGATCTGAAAGTGTCGTAGCTGTCATTTTCTATTTTAGAAAGCAATCCCATTGTTTTAGATAATTGATTATATGGTTATTATTGCATAAGATTTGATTTACTAGTTTTAAAGTGTCGAAAATCAATTTCCATTTCAAAATCCCAAAGTTTCTCTCTTTCTTTCACTTCTTTTTGAAAAAGAATTTTATTGAGTACAATCGCTTTAAAAGTAATTCAGTTTTGCACATAGTTTTCTTAGTGTCATTTACACATTAAGAGAGCTGAAAACCAATACATGCATGTCCATTTGCATCTTGTATGCTTGGCTTGATTTAGGATTGTGCATATTAGCGTGTGCTCTGTGCTCTGTGAAGAAAAGATGCTTGACTTTCTTCCCCTTAGTAGCTAGGATTTTCATTGTTGAAAGAAGATAAAACGTATGTTTATCATCTTAGAATGCATTTAGGAATTATACATACATCACGTGGTGAACCTGAAAGTAAAACTGCTAAGCAAGATCAACCTAAAATAAATCTCAATGAATCTAACAACGCTTTGGAACTTAACGCAACATCTATAGTTCTAGGCTAGAGACGTATTCCGACGTCGTAAAGCCTGGTAACTGTTTCTTTCAGTGCTGGTTGGGTGATTCCTCCACTCTAAGACAACAAGTGCCAGTACGGACTTATGCTCCCACGTACCGTCGCGTATATATTGGGAGACGACTATAGGCTGCATCCTTTATCCTTAGGAAGCCGTGTCTGCCGCCCTATCGATCATAATGCATCGAACACAGCATTCGGGAAGATTGACTATCGTATTGTAAAAAGTATTCTACAATTTTACGATTGGTTTGGTCATCCTCTTTGCCTAGATCTCCAGAGAAGTCCATTTTGCTCCTTTTCAGACTCCTTAAAGGAAAAGGTCCTTTGAGCTCTTGTCACTTCAAGCTCAATAAAAATTGAAGGCGACTAGAGTCATCTTTTGTTTTTTCTCGACTCTTTAAAATTGAAAAACCAAGTTGTGTCAAAGCGTATAAAATTCATTTAATTTGAAAAACATTTTTCCCTTTTCTTTTGAGTTGATCAAGTAATCCGCGGAGACTTACAAGTCAACCATTGTTGACTCTAGAAGTGAAGCCATTCTGGACGAAGCGAACTCGTTTAACCAGATCAAAGTCCCCTAGGTTGGTTGTGGCAAGCACTCCAACATCCTTAGAGACTCCGGTTACTCCGAACATTACTGGAATCCCTACCTCTATAGAAGAAATTCCGCAACAGCAACACGACATTACAACTGATCCTAGTGTGATGGTTAACACTTCTATTCCTTAACCAGTTACATCTTCTTCGGAACGAGAAATATTTTACAGACTTGACAGTCTGCCTCTTCCTCCTGGATTGATTGCCATAGAAGAGATTGTGGAAGATCCTCCATCTAGCACTCCAACGCAACTTGGAGCTGGGATCACCCTATATCTTTCTTCATCAGAGAATATTCACCCGCCCTCGGAAGTTCCTGAAGGATCGCTGAGGAATCTTTTGGATGGACTTAATATGTCTGAACAACCGTCAACATCAAGGAATCTGTCACTTGACACAGCAATAGCGAAAGTTCCTTCTGCTATTCTGACAATGTTCGTCGGCGTTCCATCTGTCCCAACCAGTTTTCAATCACTGGATGGAGTCCATCTTGGGACTATTTCGACAGTATGCAATGTTCCTGTTTGGTTGTCTGGAATTATATCTGGAATCTCTTGCGTTGAGTCTCGACAAATTGATCCGTCACAAGGTCAATTTGGGCAAACTGGTCCCCAAAGGCAAATTATTTGTTTGAGCAGTAGATTACCGTTGTATGGAGGGCCATATACCCTTTCATTGTCTTCCCTAGAAGGGCAACCATGCGTGAGTTCGTAACAAAATTTGGGTTATGCTGGAATCACAACTAGTGGTTGGGTACCAGTCCTGTCTCAACAACCAAGAGTTGTATGCTCGATACAACAAAGTTCACCTATGTAAAACATTCCCACTATGCCGGCTATTGTAGCTGTATCGCAAGTACAAGCGTCGCCAATTGTATGCCAACCTCAAGTTTCATAGGTTGCAATACAACAATCTCTTGTACCTTCGACACAACCACAATCACCCACTAGTGGAATGACACAGGTTCAAATGGGGAACACCAACCCCCATCTTGGTCAAACAATAAGTGTTGGACAACAGTCCATGGCTTCACAACCATGGCTGGAGCAATACCAACAATCGCAATTCCAGCAAGCTTACCAAGGATATGAGCAACAAGTCTTTGCGAGTAATGGGCAGTAGTATCAACGATATCATAATGGTTATGCACATCAACCTTACCAAATTTACCAACATCAAATGCATTATGCTGGTATGCAAAGACCAACTACTCAAATGATTCCATCTTATCCTAGGTATGCTCAACCAAGCCTAAATCAATAGTTTCACTTTGTGGCAACTCTAGAGTTACCAGATCTAAGTCGACTAACGAATGATCCAATTGCCTACGCCCCTTGGTGGCTGATGATCCCGCATAAACTTCCATCAGATATTCCTAAATTTAATGGAAATCTAGGCGAAGACCCATCGAATCATGTGATGAACTTTCATCTATGGTGTTCGTCAAACACTCTCAATGATGATTCGATTCGGCTTTGCCTCTTTCAGCACACGTTAATTGGTCCATCAACAAAGTGGTATATCGAACTACCTAGAGCTTCATTTGATAACTTCAGTACTGTAGCCACAACCTTTTTAACCCATTTTCAATTACGTATCAGGTACGAAACATGAACTGAGTTTCTCACCAATTTCAAACAAACGATAGCCACTCACATATCTGATCATATTCATGAGTGGCGGCGTTGTCGTAGAATGGTGAAAACATATGTTCCTGATCAGCTATTGGCTGAATGGTTTATTGAGTCATTGTTACCCGCTATTACAGAAGATGTGGCAAAGGGTGGAGTCGTCACTCAAGAGAAAGTTATTGCTCATGCACAATATCTAGACTTGATCTATACTCAGTCTGGATTTCTCTAAGATAAAATCCCTGACGCTCCTAGACTAGAATTCTCCGTCCGTCCACCTCCTAAATCAAACAAAGACTCTTATGCTGGCGATGGTGTGATAGGCACGACAAGCACTAAAACCGCAAAGGCCAAATCCAAAAAGGCCCGCACGGTTTTGAGTCAAGATGCAAATGAGGAACTTCTAGCCTTAGAAGTAAATGTTGTATCAACAGACAAAGGCAAAGAAACTAAGCAACCAGGAGGCAAGAAGAAAAAACAAGGGAAGAAGAAAAAACCAGGGAGACTCATCTCCCAGGAAACGTTCTGCAAACCCTTGTGGGAATGCAAAACCCAAAAGTCCATGCAATATATGTGACGAGGATCATTGGACCTGAGAATGTACATATAAATAAGAACTTAGAAAATTCTTCAAAAGTTCAAAAACCTCAATTGTATTGACGGATTCGTTTCCAAACCCAGGAACAAATATGGTTGCTAGCGAAAATTCTTCCCGGTCCCAAGTTCTAATGTTGTGAGTCTTGAAGCAACTGAATGACACTCTTATAATGACAAGGAGTAAAGATTATGGGAATCCACAGATGTTGAACAACAAGGACAATGACCAACCTAGTAGTTCAACAAAGACTTCAACAGAAGTCATGCCACCCATCATTCCTGAATTAACGATAAAACCGCCAAAGGGAGTAGTACACAAATCGACATTTAATCCTCGTGCCTGAGTAGCACAACACTATACTATAGTGGAGGATTTAGCTGAATCGCCATCCGCGATGTCGACTCTTGAAGTACTGGAAAATTGCCCCCACCAAAAGCAGGCTTTATTGTCAGCAATAGGTGGGATTGACCCAACAGATTCAAATCTTGTATCTTTTAATCATAAAGGATATGACCCACAGTTGCTAGCTCAACTAGCTTCCCTCATTCAAGTGAAAGCCCTCAACAAAACTGTTCATAGAACAATTATTGATGAGGGAGCATCCACATGTATCATGTTGATGAGTTGTTGGAAAACTCTTGGGTCTCCATCTTTGTCGCTATCGTCAACAACATTAAAAGAATTTTATGGAAAAACGTACACCCCGTATGGGATACTAAGTAACTTGCAAGTCGAACTGGGGAGCAAAACAGTAGAAATCGATGTTGAAATCATCGACAAAAATCTTGATTACAAAATCTTACTGGGAAGACCCTGGATATATGCCATTGCAGTTGTTGTGTCGACCTACTTTAGGAAAATTGCATTTCCTTCCCAAGGAGGAATTACAATCATTGACCAACAAACTTTTCTCCACAACAGTTCGCAAGTTATGGGAAGCATTCCAATGATCCATGGAAGCCCTAGCATGATTCATAATATTGGAGTAGGCCTACTAAAAGACCCTATGTTAATGGGAACCTTTACCCTACCGCCTCCTACCAATTTGGCGGAAGTGGCTAATGTAGGAACTTGAATTATGATATATTCCATTCAAAACATGTCAGAAAACGATGTTAAGATGGATCATTCGCAGGTTTTGCCTCTAACCCCGCTAGAAATATTATAACAATCAATTGTCTCAGCATGGGAGGAAAACCAGCATCAACACTCGTCAAGCATTTGGATAGATAGATCTAAAGAATATGGCACCCCTTCAGATCCTTGGTTGCAAGTACACCTTAGAGACGGAGGAATCATTCAATCGATGATGATCGATGGGGCACCATGGGAAGATCACCACCATCGTTTCCATCTTCTAACTTGTAAAGAAGATAATTCCGACGACCTACAACATCCTTCAGTATTTGAATTTCTGACGAATACTGTAAACACGGTGGATTCCGAGAGAAACCTATCCAATATCGAAGAGACTATTGCCATAAACATCTCGACCAAAATAGATGTTGTAGATAACATTCATGTTGGCAAATCTTGTTCTTCTTCCGAACTAGAAATATATAGTACTTTCTTTCACGAGTTTAGAGATGTCTTTGCTTGGTCATATGATTAAATGCCAGGTATCGACTCAAGCATAGTTGAACACGAGATTAAGATGTATCCAGATGTCAAATCGGTACAACACGGGCTAAGGTAGGTGCACCCCAAGGAAGCCATTGCCATCAAGGCGGAAGTCGAAAAACTCCTCCATGCTGGTTTCATTTACCCCGTTCCTCTAACCAATTGGGTATCCAATATTGTTCCTGTGATGACAAAACAAGGAACGATTAGAGTGTGTGTTTATTACAAGGATGTAAATCAAGCTTGTCCAAAAGACAACTACCCTACACCCTTTACTGACCAGATTATTGATGAATGCGCCGGATGCATAATCTTTTCATTCATGGATGGATTTTTCGGGTAATCAAATAGATATCCGCCCACAGGACCAATCAAAGACTGCATTCATTTGTCCGTGGGTCACATTCACATATCGCAAGCTACCCTTTGGTTTGAATAATGCAGGGGCAACTTTTCAGAGAGCAATGAACTATGCTTTCCATGACATCAAAAACATCGTTCAACCTTATCTCGATGATCTCCCATCTCATTCACGAAAGCGGACCGATTATCCACGCCATTTGAGAGCAATATTTCTATGTTGCCGACACTACAAGATAAGACTCAAGCCGCACAAATGTGTGTTTTGGGTCAGTTCTGGTTGTTTACTTGGCTTCATTGTCTCAAAGGATGGGATTCGTCTTGACCCCTGGAAGGTTCAGGCAATCATCGATTTGCCTCCACCTTCAAGCCTGCTTCAGATTCAGAAACTCCAAGGGAAAGAAAATTTCCTCAGGATGCCCTTTACAAATTATGCCGAACTAGATAAAGGTTATAACCGTCTGTTGAGAAAGGATGTAGCCTTCGTTTGGGACTAGGTCGCACAAGCTTCCTTTGATGCTTTAAAGAAATATCTAATACAAGCGTCATTAATGTATGCTCATGATTATCAAAAAAACTTTAACCTGTATCTGGCTGCAGTAGAAACAACCATAGCAATAGTTTTAGTTGAAGAAGACAATGGAATTGAACATCCTATATATTATTTAAGCCGAAACTTAAATGATATGGAAATGAAATACTCCTACGCTGAAAAGCTAGCCCTCGCAGTTGTTCAAGCAACACAGATATTTCGACACTACGTCCTCTTTAGGAAAACTACCATTTTGTCAGATTACAACGCCATGACTTATATATTGTCACAACAATTGCTGGGGGGCAAGTATTCGAAATGGATAGCGATTCTCCAAGAGTTTGATTTGGAACTTAAAATATCCAAATCAAAGAAAGCCCTAGTATTCATGGAGTTACTATGTGATCTCCCATCGTCGTCCAACGATGCAACATCTGAAGAAGCAATCGTGGACAAAAATTTGTTTCTGATAGCTTCAGGTGATTTGTGGTACAGAGATATAATCATTTATCTCCAGACACAAACATATAGGTCTAATACCTCACGCTCCGAACAATGACGTATTCGATACCAAGAAAAAGACTACGTGATCGTCAGCGATACTTTTTACCATCGTGGTATTGATACAGTTCTGCGGAGGTGCCTCACCCTTGAGGAGGCCGAAAAAGTCCTAAATGACTGCCATTCAGGCACATGTGGGGGGCATCAATCTGGTTATGCTACGGCACAAAAAAAATTTCGAGCAGGATACTTCTGGCCAACAATGTTCAATGATTGCATAACCGCAGTTAGAAGTTGTCATGCTTGCCAAATTTTCGATAGCAAAACCAAAAGACCACCCACACCGCTGCAACCAGTAGTAGCTGTTGGGCCATTCTCCAAATGGGGCATAGATTTCATGACATGTAACCCCACCTCGACCAGGGGGCATGGGTACATAATAGTCACGGTGGACTATTTTACCAAATGGGCCGAGGCAATGCCTACATTAACCAATAACGGCGAAACAGCTGCCCTTTTCTTTTTCAATCACGTAGTCTCCAGATTCGGCATTCCACAAGCCATAGTCATAGATCATGGATTGCATTTTTGCAATCACATGATGGTTGAGTTGTCTGCCAAATTAGGACTGTCCCACGATAGCTCTACTCCATACTATCTGCAAGCTAATGGACAAGTTGAAGCAATCAACAAAGTCCTAAAGCGCATGTTGCAAAGGATGATCGGAGTCCACAAATGGGATTGGTACTTAATCCTATACTCGGCCTTGTGGGCATACCGGACATTGGTAAGAAATGCAACCGGATTCACAGCTTTTCAATTGGTGTACGGTCTCGAAGCAATCTTACCGGTTCAATGTGAAATCTCGTCCCTCAAACTCGCAGTCGACCTTCTCCCCGGAACCTCAGAAGAAGAGGTTCATTTCTTGGAATTAATCCATTTGGATGAAACCTGTCGTGATGCAGCTTTGGCTAACGAGGCTCATAAGAAACGAGTCAAAGCACAGTTCGACAAGAATCTCAAACCTCGCGTCTTCTCAGAGGGTGACCTGGTGTTACTTTATGACTAGGAATCCGATAAATTGGGAGCAGGAAAATTCAAATCGTTATGGATGGGTCCCTATATTTTTAAACGAGTATTAGCAAAAGGAGCCTACGAGTTGATGGACTATGATGGGATTCCACTGCCGCAACCTCGCAAACGGTTGTACCTCAAACGCTACTATGCTTGATCTCGCATAGTATTCCTCATGCTTTTGTTACATTTTTGTTTTCACCAAGAGCATTTAATTTGGTTAAGTAATACACTTTTTTCATTCATTTCAAATGTCGAACCTATTGGAATCATTCGTTCGATATGCCAACGGAGCAAGTCGTAGCTCGCAGAATCTGTCTTTTGTGGCATGGACCATTTTCAATCCCAGCGGTGAGTTAGTAAGTTTCAGAGGAGTATGTATTTGTCGGTCTACGAACAATATCGCTGAGTACAACACATTAATAGAACTCCTTTCTGATGCCATTGCACATGGTATATGCCGAGTTTTCATCAGGCTAGACTCATGCTTCATCATTCTACAACTCACCGGCATCTATGTTGTACGAAATCTAGCTATCTATCGCATGTTCCTAAGGGTCAAAATTTTGGAAAGACAGTTTGATTTCATCCAATATCAACATATTTCCAGAAGTTTAAACACGTTAATAGACTCATTGGCAAATTATGTGTTAGATAGACATTTGCGACATCTATAAAAAGAAGCATGACATCAATATATGCAGCAGGATCATGTAACTGAACCAAAATAAAGCTCCGAAAATCAAAAATATATTCCATAACTATTTATAGTTTGTACATAATGCTCTGTAACCAAGAAAAAACTGGTCAAATGACCCAAAAATCAAAATGTTAAGGGGCACCCTAGCCTAATGGTGCTGGTGATAACAAGTCACTTCCTGTGCAATCATGCGTAAGAGCCTAGTCCTTCGGCTCGGCACTCCAGTAGTATGTCGTTTAAACTGGTGGAACTGGGCCAACATTTGCATGAGCACATGAGTTTTGATTACTCTTAAGAATATAAGAACATTATAAACAACAATGAACCGAGATATGGTCAGAAGAAAATTACTCATGACATCCCACTGTTCTCGAGCCGGCAGCACCAAATCCGGATCACCTCGGAAGTCCATACCAACATATGGGAACCTGGCGTAGACCATCTCCTGATGGTCAAACCACTCAAAGAAGGTCTCAGAAAAATAAATATGGGGCTGGCCAGCATGTAGAGACATGAGATCGACCCATCTCTGCATCCATGGTTCTGTCGGTGGAGGTAGGCCAAGTGATATATACTGTGGCTGCATCAGTGGGATTCACTCCAAGGTGAAAGAAGTCAAAATAGAACCATAACCAAAGTTTTTTTGATCTATCGCTCTTCACCTTGGTCAACTATTCCTTCATCACAGAAAGTAGTGCATCACACCAATTGAACACCTTTGGTTCAAGGCATTCCAAAGCATACTGCATATAAGATCTGTTGGCTATATGGAGAGCAAAACTACGAGCGAGTCTAGCAAAAGTAAATAGTATGGTCCGTAATGGCCGGTCAGTGACATCCCAGATGTTGATCTTGTCATCCGCACTCGGCTGAGATCCCTCTCTGCAATGCCGGTGAATGTACTCCCTTACCGACTCACCCGCACGGGCGGAACCTGATAAAGAGAGAGGGGCACCATGCCTCGATAAGCCGGTCAGAAAGTAGATGTCCACCACTGTCAAGGGGATTGATTTGCCCCTAATTTGGAATACCTGCTTGATAGGATCCCAAGCATTGAGGAAATACTGCAACAAACTAATTTTTTGTCTCATGCTCGAGATACGGAAAAACTTCAGCATGCCACAGTTCCGTAATGCAGCTACTGTGCCCAGATCATGTAAAGCAACAACATCATCTTTTTCATGCTCATTTTCTCACCATGTGACAACCATTTTCCTCCGATGAATCTTTGAAAAACAAACAAGGGAAGAATCAAGATCTTCATTTGGTGAAAACATGCAAAAATTTCATTAGGAAACCATGCAAAAATTTTCCTCCCTGCGCCCATCACACCCTAGCAAGTGTTCTAGGAGTGATGCATATTGACTAGTTAGTGGAGACATCAGTATGCATCGCAACTTTCGACCAAGGAAGGGTGCGGTGATCTTAGGGCGAGTTCTTCAAACCCTAGGGGCTCAGCAAAACAGGGGAATGAGCTCAAAATACAAAATGAAAGGCACGTAATGAAAGAGAACAAGTTTAGTTCCTACCTGGTTCGAATGGCATCGAGAATCGTCCACAGAATCTCCTGGAATCCGCTGGTGAAAATCAAGGGGGAAAAGCACCTGCAGAGCTCCAACAAACCAAATTCAAATGAAATGGTAAAATGAGAGGTAAAAAGTCACTTTTAATTTACTATGCACGTAACTCAAGTAAAATATTAGTGTTTTGACTCATTTATCATACATATGTTTTCATTTTTAATCAGTTTGATGAAGCAAATGAACAAGTAGTACTGTCTTTGAAAGAACAAAATGTTAAAGGTAAATCAAAAAATCAATGACCATCATTGTGAGCAATGTTGTCGCAGAGTTCAAGCTCATTAAAAAGTAAACTCTCCACGAGCAGTTTTAGCGCATAGTTCAAGCTCGTTAAAAAATAAACATAAGTCATGAGCAAGTGTTTCTCCCCGCATTTAAGCTCATTAAAAAATGAACAGGTAAATAACCATCATGAATTCCTTATCGCTATATTTTGAGCCTTGGTCGTGTTCTCGCCATCACCTCCACTCTATCTTTAGTCGATCATTCACCCCCATATGATTGTTTACCCCTTCGAGGAACATCTGCGAAGAGTGATTCTGCTAGTCATCCTTGTAACACTGTCGTGATTGGAAAATTCCAAACATTACCTCGAATGAGCTGCTACCCGAAACTATCACTCGTTCCTCGAAAACGAGTCTTCTTTAAGCTCTTTTCACCTAACTTGTAAAATATGAAAATATTTCCAAGCGATTGGCCTGTCCAGCACATTAAAAGGCATCAAAAGTTTTATCCCTCCTCTAGATTTTAATCTTTTTCGACTTGAGGGATTATTACACAAAATGATCGAGCGATTGTCTTGTTCGGCTCGTTAAAACTATCGAAAATTCATCCTTTTTGTATCATTTTACGCTTTTTCGGACTTAAGGGATTATACAACGAAAAATAACCTTTGGAGTCTTCTTTTTGTTTCTTTCAGACTCTCTATACTTGAAAGAGGCCGAGTTATCTTTTCCGTTAAACTCGTTAAAACTAAATATAGACAAGCTCATCCAACAGGACGAGAACGCGTTTAACTGTCGCTAGGCTCGCTAAAATATAGCGACAGGTTCACCCAAAGGGCGGATTATAGAACAAGTGTATGTTATCCTCCTCAAGCTTGACAAAAATAATGAGGTATTGGTCAGCAATGACTGGGGAAAAATGGGAAGAAAACAACAAGAAACTTTATTGGTAGCAAGTCACTCTTGAACATGACACTTTCCTTCTGCATCCATGTCGGGTTGGGTTGCTCCGTTCACTAGTCTTCAACATTGGTTCGTCACACCATCCATCTCTAGGGTTAATGCTACCAATCCATCGTCAGTGTCGCCGATATGTTCAAGAGAAGTCATTTAGACAATTCACCTGAGTCTCACCCACTACAATACATTCATGCTTCATTCCTTCATGACCGCCACCCTGAACCCCATATCGTCAGTTTGTTTTCACCTCCAAAATCATTTGCTTCATTCCGTGTCGTTGATGTGGGATTCATTAAGGCCCTCCTGCGATGGGTCGCTTCTTGTCAACATCAACTTATTATCCAAGAAGTTTACTTAGGAACAACCCTTTCAGTACTTTGGAGCTTGCATGCCTCAATGGAAAGTTTCTCACTTTCGGCGACAGGTTTACATCAATGGCCTTCGACCGAGAGATTTTACGTGGTGTTCAACACCAAGTCCTTTTTCACGCCACGTAAATTGTGGTGTAGTACCTTGAGGGTCATTGTCATTATTGGTGATTCCTCTCGCGCCTGTTAACAGCTTACATCATTGGCTGGTAATCAAGTCATGTCTTTCCATGCTCGACTCCAAAATATTTTTCACATGGATCGACTTGTACTCCGAGTGAAGATTGGCTGAGTTTGAAGACCCCGGATCTAGTTTCATCCATCCGGGCTACGATATATTCAGGGATATAAAACATCCAGTGTACATCATTTCCGATCAGATGATCATCCAAATCAAAGGATGATGTGTCCATATAATCAGTCTGTCACACAGACGATCATCTGTCCTATGTACATGAAAATGAGTTTATAAAGCTGAGCATGGGAATGCCTGACTCAGCTAGATCATGAAAAAATGTTGTCAAATAATGTATTGTATTGTATCTTATTATAGGTCGCCTACCAGTGTGGAAAAACTTCATATCCTCATAGTAAAGCATTTCACCCGACATCAAAAATGATTAACGACCTCATGCTTTAGGGGGCAACTGTTATAGAAATTTTTGGGCACTTCAACCTCAATCAAAAATGTCCATAAACTAACGGCTCTTAAGTCCATAAAAGGGTTGCTTCACTGCCTAAAGGAACGAGGTCAACTGATTACATCATCTCCCAGAAGTTCTCCACTGAAAGCGGCTCATAAATGGTCAAAACTGGACCATACTGAAAGCTCCATGCAGAGGGTGCGATGCATATCACATTCCCAATGTACAGGGTGAGATGCATACTAATTTTCTCCTCTATAGGGTGCGATGGTCGGGAATGGACAAATGGCATGGACCAAAATGTGAGGTGGAAGATCATGGAATCTTCCAGAAGCTTCCCCTCTGACACTTGCCACTCCATTTTCGACCAGGAATGAGTAAGAAATCTTCATTCTCCAAGTGGAAGCAGGAACTATCAGAGAGAAGACATTAATCAAGATCCAAAAAGATGACTCACCTCTCTGTAATCATCTATATATGGATCCCTCTTCACAGAGATCCAGAGGCTGCAATTTTGTAACTTATAGAGAAGTGTTGTTGGTATTTTGGGGTACATTCACAGTGTTGGGTGATTTTGGTTTGCTTGAGGTGAAGAAGGGCTTCTTAGTTGGAGGATGATGCTGGGTCAGAGCTACTCATGGTTGTAATCCTCTTGCTACTTTTTATCTGAATAAAGCTATTCTTCCTTCCTTCCAATTCTGGTGTACTTGTTTATATATGCTTGTATATGGTTAATGTACATGTGATCCTGCATTATTTATGAATTTAGATCCTTGTTTCTTGCATAGTAGTATGTTGTTATGATTCTACAAGTCCTTTTGAAGCTGAGCAAACAAAGAGTGAGTGGCAAAACTCTATCAAGAAGGAGATGGAATCAAGCACAACACTCAGGTTGGCCCTCTTGGTTCTCCTCTCATCTATTTTCATAAAAGGAATCAATAGTAGACTTTGATTGTTTGTTTCTAAGATAGCCACCCATCTTAGTGGGAATACCAGCATCCGTGTGGACACGATTCCCATATAAAAGCATGATATTCATGAAAATACTTCTTCAATTAAAGAGGAAGAAAGTCATGGAACTCCGAACTATCAATTACAAATTAAATATATGTCTGTGTGTCCCTAGTTTTTGTTTATATATATATATATATATATATAGCATTCGTTCCTAACAGTTTTGATATTTTCACGCCTTAAAAACTTAAATACAATCCTAATCTAAATGTTAATCTAATAATGGAAATTATAATTCTTCTTGATGATTTTCTATTTGGAAAGCAAATGAGAGAGTCGTGATTGAATTGAACTCTTGCTGCTCAGTTCAACCACACATTGACCCGCTCTGTTGACTGCATGACTAGGAGATTTCCTTGATGATTTGGCTCTGACAAATAGAAGGAGAACCATGGGGAGATGAATTCCTATTTGCCCATGTGCTTCTTTTATTTTCTAGTGCAGTAGAATATGTCAAACCATGGAGGTAGCTGTAGATTCATGTTAATTTTGTATCTATTACGATCTTTAACTAAATAATAAGAAACATTACCAAGTATGAAAATTAAGACATCTGAGTACCTTACCATGTCAAAATATCTAATTTTGTTGTTTATTGGAGCTGATAGTAGTGATGAAAAGAGGAAAAATGAATGGAAAATGATGTCAAAAACAGAACAATCATGAGACTCTACATTCCCCCATGCTGAGATCTTTGCATGTACTCATGCAAAACACAAAACTAATGTATCTTTTTTAATTATTGCATTTCTTTTGAAAGTTCTGCAAGTACATCCAACTTCATGTCTTTTCCCATCTTTCCACCCACTTCCATCCATGAATTTTTCATGAGAATATTGTACTTCAGGTTTATGACTTGCCTTTGTAGAGCTCTGTTTTTTTGTTTTGGCTTCTTCTTCTTCTTGTACCAAAGACTTATGTGTAAGAGGAGATTTTCACTCTTAGCCACTTGGATTTCACTCTACGCATTTAGAGTTGGATTCTCCTTTTGAATGTACCTGTTTAGTGTCTCCAACTTGAAAATTTCTTGTTTTAAATCATTTACTACTAAATTTTCTTATGGTTCACTAAAATAGACTTCTTCTTGATTAGAATTTGATGTTATTGTTGCATCTCTTTTCTCTAGAGACTCAATATAATCATATATTTCCTGGTATACTAGATCAATTTTAGGTGTTTTTCGGCCTGGACTCTGAGGAGGTGTGATGAAAGTGTGTGGAGAAAGCCTTGAATTTTCCTTTGCTTATAGGTCAATATGCTCCATATTTTTTGTAGGTTGTTCTTTTGGTTTTGGATCTAGTCTGGTACTTCTTCTTAACTTTGTCACATGAGGCTTTTGAATTTTTTCCTTCTTCCTTTATATCTTAGGTTTCTTTGTGTAGGGTGTGCTCTCTGTCTTTTGGTTGGCTTTCTTTCTTCTAACATCCTTCTTGTTCATATTCCCCAAAATTTATGCAAGAGGAATGTCATCCTCTGACTGCTCCTGTGACTGTTGGTTTCCTTGTTCTCTTGGTATTTCAGTTTTTCTTTTTCTTCATCTCTTAGCCTTGTTGCTCCTTGGATGTTCTTGTTCTACTGGTTCTTCAATTTTTCTTTTTCTCCCTCTCTTTGCCTTATTGTTGCTTGGTTGTTCTTGGTTATCTTCTTTAAAATGGTTCCTCCCCAAAGGATTTCCCAATTATCACCCACATTCTTAAGTATTCAACAAGGATTTTAATGAGACCATGGTGATACATGGTGTTTTCTATAAATTGAATTTTTCTTTGGACATTCCCTGAAGTATTTCTTAGACTATTGAGCAAGAAATAAGGAAGATTTATCTCATTATCCTCAATAAAATTCATTAACAGTCAGATATGATAGAAAAACATGCATCTAAACCTCCCTTCACATGTAACAAAGTTTTGAATTATTAGAAGAAAATTTCTCCACTTACTTTTTCATGCTATTCTCGAGATGTCTTTCTTGAAAATGGTGGTATCCATGCTAGGATTCTTTAGAAAAACTTTCCATTCTTTGCTTTCAATACCTCTGTTCTTATACCATTTTTCTCCAATTTGAGGCAATCGAGTAGCTTCGACAACAAAAGATTATGTGACTGTGAATTTTATTTCCCCTATATTGACTTCCACTCCATCAAAGGCTTTGGCGAAGGACTTGGTGACTTCCTTGTGGAATCCATCAAATTTGACTACAAATTCCATCCACTGTGCTTTTTGCAACAATTCCCTTGTTTGTGGATATCCTTCCAAAAATTTTCTTCGTGTTGGTTTTGTTCTGATTATAACTCCCATGGTTGAGAAGCTTCATCTCAAATATATTTGTTTAACAGGGTATGAGGTTTTATCACTTTGATATTTCTTTTGAAGTTAATGAAGAAAGAAAAATCAAAGGTAACCACAAAGCACTTTTGGAGATCCTCATGCTCAAAGAGGGATCCCTCTTTATATTTAACTTTGTTTTAGTTAAGGTGATTTTAGGCTAGTTATGGCTTGCACTTGGGTTTTGTTTTGAAATTGTGTGGTGGGATCCTTTAATTAGATGAACAAATATTTTATTCTACCATTGGGATATGGATTCTAATGTCAGACAAACAACACTGGAATCAGTTCTAAAAACATTGTCTATAGGGCAAGAATAGATGAGTTACTACAGATCTTAAAGGCTAAATGGTGGGATAGTTTCAAGTTCAATCCAGGGAGAAATTAAGGGTTCCCTAGGTTGGACTTTCGAAGGAATGAAATAGGTCAACTAGGATGGAAGAGAAATTAAGGGTTCTCAAATCTAGGTATCAGAGGAAAACATGTAATGACTAATTGTGCTAAACAGAGTGTAATTAAAAAAATTCTAAGTGATATTTATAGTTAATTCATTCAGCTTTAGAACACTTTTAATATTATGAAACACATAAGAAAGGTAACAAAACCACACAAGGAAGCTACTTCACTGCAAATGGCTCATCTCATGCATCCTATAGTGAGATTATTTTATTACTTGCTTCAGTTTGTTGACTTGAAAATGGTACAATCACCCTTAGGTTAAAGATCAAAATAACTCTAGAAATGTAAAATAATCCACATAATACTTCGAATTTTGAAGTATTTATACAAAACAAATTACAAAATATCTGAAACTGCTTTCAGAACTAATCTACGAAAAAAGGAATATCTTCTTACAAGAAGATAGAGACAACTATTGAACTGTTGCTTGTTGTCCTTATTATTAAGGTTCTGCTAGCTTTGCTCTTTGATCTTTTGCCCTTTATGCTGCTTGGCTATTTGGTCTTTATGTTGGATGGTTTGTTTAACTTTAACCTTTAACCTGATACTCTTTCATCTGATACACTTTAATCATGTTGACCTGTCAATATCCTTTTACATTGTTGTTTCACTTTTTACTGTAGATTTATAATTTATTGTCCTTTTACTATAGTAAATCATTCCGTTTTTCCCATCTTCCTTCATCTGGTAATTGGAAATTGATCATTTTTCTGTATATCTCATCTAACTCTATATATTTGGCAAAAGTGGGCTTATTAATAAACAGGTGTTTTACCTCATGTTGGAGGTAAAACAAGTTTTCAAAAGTTTAGTACAAGACTTTACCTGTTGGCATGCCCTTCATAGATGAAGTGATCACCTGTTCTTTGCCCACTTCCCTTATCTTCTTGTTGTAATCTACCTATGTCATTAACTTGTCATTTATAACTAAGGGATTAGGTAATCCCTTTTCCTTCAAAAGTTAAAATTTAGCCATGAACTTGTCAATGACTAGCTGCATGTTCGGATACTTATGTTCTAAATTCGACATCAAATTCCTCTTGGTGAGAACTCCTTTGAATTCCAAAATTGCATCTGTCCTATCAGGTACCTCAAGCTCTTATAGTTCATATTTATTCTTGGAGTTGAGGAAGTGAATGATTCTTGCCACTTCCTTTGGCATATCTCCAAGTTTTGTTTTAACCTTTTCAATGGCTTTTGTAGCATACTTTATTAAATCTATTTGCTCAATTATGAACTGGATGGATGCCCAAATATCGTTGATAAAGTCAATGGTATTGCCCCACAGTTGCTCTTTAGCCTTTCCTATTGGTTTAGTCAAGGTCAACTCTTTTTCGAGGTTCTTTATCCTCTCATTCATCCTTGCAACCTTTTGTTGTTCTTCCTTATGTATGATCTGGGAAAGTTTGAAATCTATCTTAAGGCTGTTGACTTCCTCTTTCAATTTGTTCATATCATTGGTCTGAATGGACATTTCTTCCATTGCTTTGACCAGCTTGTTTATTTCTTCACTTGTGGACGCCATTGATGTTGATCATATTGCTCATGTAGTCTGTGCTGATGTTGATTGTGCAGTGGCCATTAGAGAAGTGGGAGCTAATGCTGCTACCAGAGTAGAAGGTACAATTGTGGTCACTATTGGAATGATAGTTGCGGGAGCATTATAAATGCTAGCTTGTTTGAGTTGGATTAATTTATCCAACTCCTTCTCCATTTCCTTCAACTGGTCGTTCAGTTGCAACACCAAGTCCATCATCTCTTCATGATTGGTCAGGCTTTCTAGGACTTCTTTTGTCTGTGGGTGCTGCAAGTGAGTCAACTTGAGTTATTTCTTGAGGGCTGCTATGTCCTCATTTTTCTTCTTGATCAGCTTCTCTATGGATGTAACATCACTTAGGTCATGGACCATTTTAATAACTAAGTCCTCCAAGGACTTTATCCTATTGTCTTTAGCTTGTGTAGAGGCTCTCTATAGCGTGAATTGAGTTGTCACATTGTCTAATGAATCCTCTAACTTGTAAGCAACAATGGCCTTTGTTGTGAGGGTGGAGTAGATCATTTATCCAACCTGCTTGTGAAATTTGATCTGATCAATGGGATGAACATCCCTGGCCAAGACCTCAAAATTTGTCTTCTTGTAGTTTGCTGAGGTATTTGGTTGCTATACAGTGGGATGTAAGAAAGAAACCTACATTTTTCATTCTTTTATGTCAAAAGCTAACATCAGTCTAGTCTAGTTTGGCAGTGTGAGATTGCGATATTGGACATATGTCTCTGCCTTTAGTCTCTCATTCCTCATTTTGATTTCTTTGAATCTATCTTTAATGTCTTTTTCCTTGTCAGCTGGCGTGACATAGGAAGAGATCTCCATACTCGGTTATCTATCTACAAACTGTGTGTTGGATGTTGAGGGTTGTTGTGTCTCCTCTAATGTAGTTGGTCCTTTACCTTTCTGTCTCATTGCCTCAGTGTCAATTATTTCTTCTAATGAAATGTTATCCTTATGTTAAAAGACATGATTCAATTTGGGCCTTTTTCTTGGTTCCATCAGCTCATAAGTAGTATCCATGGCAAAGCTAGATCCCTCATCCCTTCTCCTATTAGGGTTCTTCACCTCATTTATTGAGGTCTGTATGACTAGAGGAATGTTCATTGGCCCTCCCTGTTCTGGAACTTGCACGAAAGAGTTATGATCAAATTGTCTCTCCAAATCAATAAGTATATTCTCTATGTCCACAATAGTGTTGTCCATGTTAGTCAAGGTGTTCTCCTCAGCCGCGCCACCCTCGTGGCCCTCCGCCTCGCGGGCCACCGCCCCACTCGACTGACGGCTGGTCGACTCGGGGAATCGACTGGCCGCCGTCCGGGTGGGGCTGAGGGTCATGGGGGTGGTGCGGATGAGGCCAGCGC
>APFE031169433.1:16782-59411 GCA_000404065.3 Pinus taeda
ATGAATAAAGGAAAATTAATATTGATTAGTTACGACAATGCATATTTTAATTTATTCATTAATTATAAATATACCTCTAAACATCGCAATATGATGTTAAAAAATCTAATGCTAATTGAAAGCTAAATAAAAACCTTCCCTACTAAGGATATTATAATTACTATTAATCAATCGCTAACTAGAATGACCCCAAGATGCCAATGGAGAATGTAACAATGATATTAAGATAAAATAAGCATTGGAAGTAATACCATGTAGTTAAAAAATGAGATGTAACAACTAAATAAAACCCCTTGAAACCATACAAATTATTGAAAACCTTTTGAAACCATGCAAATGATTGAAAACTACTTGAAACCTTGGTTTATTGGAATTTTTTGAAACCACTTGAATTCACGCAAATTATGAATCACCTTTGAATTGTAATGATTAAGATAACCCACAAAAACTGAGGATGTGATTTAACCAAAGAAAACCATTGGAACCTAATTTGCATATATTATTTACATGAATTACAATTCATGGCAATTTATTTACAAGAGGGTTTAGCAAAAATGGTTGTCAAATATGTGCTCCAAAACCTATAAACATTAGTTTGATTACTGTTTGATATCCAAAGTAGGAGTTAAAAGAGGGAAATTGTGGCAAGATCTACAAGGAGCAAGAATATCCCTACTTCCAATGTGCATGAACTAAGAAGACATTATTTATTAAACATATATTTAACAACATTAAGCTTTCATAACATTCATCATTATATATAACATGTAATGGTTCTTTGAAACCTAAATGATGATCCCTACCTTTGAAAACCTCACAAGTTTCTTTTTTCAATTCTTACATGAAGGTTATGAGACTTTTTAAAAAAGAACAAGTTTTTTAAAGACATACAAAGTGTAGTGTAGATTTCTGCTTTCATTAAAATGAGTGTATTATTGCATATAACTATAATTTTCCATGGAAGACTCATGTGATTAATCAATATTAAAATCATAAATAATAAATGCAAAAGAAATAAATTAGCATGTGTGTATTGATGTTATGCTAGCAATGTTACAATGTTAATATTCTTAGATTGTGGCAATCTAATGTTGATTAAATTCATCCAGTTGTTTCTCAACATATGTAATCATGAAATATATTACAAATTATGGTTCAAAAGTAAAAATGAGTTATTTATTTTAAACTTTGTCAAGATTTGATTAAAATAATTGAAAACACAAAAGGCATTGGATATCCATCTTAGCAGGTGCATAAAAAAGGTTCATTGTAGAAACATATAGTTTTTTAAATCCTCTTACCCCTCTTTGTGCCCTAATTTATTGTTGTGCTAAAATTTCCATGTACATTCTCCCCCAAAAAAACTCAAATCATTTGTGCCCCTCTTCACCGCAAATGATAACAATGTACATTCATTATTGATAAGACCTTGAAGCATCTTCCTTGTTCTCTAAATCCACTAAAACCTCTATTTCTTAATTTCTTTTTGTTTGCTTATCAACAATTTCATTGTCCTTTTCATCCCACATTTATTCCACTTTTTATTTGGAATTGTGAATTTCTCTATAGATATGATAAGGTCTTCCTTTAAGAAAGATATTCTTACCTTTTTTTATGGTAATTTTAGTTACATGATTTAAAACGTTAAATGATATGTCGTTTCTAATGAAGAATTTTTTTTCCAACTAATTTGATTTTGTATATTAGGCTTTCAAATATTAACATAAAAATTAGTTGAATAGGTTCCTTATTGTATCATGGAGTGTGTATTTATGTATTGTATGGTTTTTTCATTCATAACTTATCTTATAGTTTATTAAATTGGTATGAATTTATAGATATAGGTTTTCTTTTATCTCATGAAATAAAATTGGCCCTTCAATTTGATAATTACTAGCTTGAATTTTCAAGAATCTCCCACTCTCTCAAATTAAAAAGATTTATGACATCATTAATTTTTTAAATAATAATTCCCTATGAAATATGTACAATTAGAAGTTTCCTATATAGGAATTTAAACTTGATTTCTATTAGTAGATTTAGTTCAACAACCTTGCAAATTATTGTACAAATGAATAGATTTAAATAATTGACATTGGTTTTAAATAATTGAAATGTTTGGTATATGATATATATGAAAAAAAATATAATACCTTCCTTGTTACAACAGGGATCACTTTTAGTTTGGGATTTATATATAGTCTTTTCAAGAAATCAAAAATTGTTGCTAAGAATAAGTAAATTTGAAAAAGGTCTTGAAATGCTTCACTTTGTTGTGGAACTCACTTTTAATTTAGGATTTATATAGCCTCTTGAAGAAACGAAAAATTGTTGCTAAGAACTAATTTTGAAAAAGGTCAAATGCTTCACTTAGTAAATGGAGACAATATTCTTATGATTTATCAAATTAAATTTGTAAAAAATTGACAATATTGTATTTTATTAATTGTTTATAGAAATATATTTAACGACATATTATAACTATATAATACTATATTTCACACATACTTGCAATTCAAACACTTCAGATGTGCACTGGATTCACCTTGCACACACCATCACTCCTAACCAATTTGCTATACTAACCATTACAAGTAGAGTAATTGAGACATATTATTTTACTTTGGAATTTTGCACACAAACATATGCTCAGAAAGTATAATTAGGAAAGAAGTAAGTGGCCCATCATCCACACATCATTTCTTTTCTTGCACGGAATAAACATCACATATTGTAATTAGGGGAATTGTATTAAAGGATCATGAACCGCATATCCACATATTTGAAATTCAAACACTTTGCATGTGCACTAGATTCACCTTGCACACACCATCACTACTAACCAATTTTATATACTAACCATTACAAGTAGAGTAATTGAGACATATTATTTTACTTTGGAATTTTGCACACAAACATATGCTCACATAGTATAATTAAGAAAGAAGTAAGTGGCCCATCATCCACACATCATTTCTTTTCTTGCAAGGAACAAAACATCACATAGTGTAATAAGGGGAATTGTATTAAAGGATCATGCACTACATATCCACATAGTTGCAATTCAAACACTTTGTATGTGCACTAGATTCACCTTGCACACACCATCACTACTACCCAATTTGGTTTGCTAACCATTACAAGTAGAGTAATTTATTATACTTTACTTTGAAATTTTGCATACAAACATATGCTCACATAGTATAATTAGGAAAGAAGTAAGTGATCCATCATCCACACATTATTTCTTTTATTTTAAGCAACAAATATCACATAGTTTAATTAAAGGAATTTTCAAGGATCACCGCATATCCACATCGATTCACACTTTGTATGCTCATAATTACACTTGCACACACATTCACCCCACACACTAAGCTCACTTAAAATTTGTATAAAGGGTATCCTCTTTCCGAAATCTGTGCACCTGATTTATTTGAACTTATATTTTGTTGCACACCCTAAGTGAAGAAAAGTTGTTCTAAAAACAATCTTAACCCAAACACACTAAATTCCCCACAGGGGCCACAAGATAATTTATAGTTTAGGCTAGGACCATGGTGATAAGTAGCACATAATCCATCATGGTTTTTTTTCATATTGAAACATAGAAAGTTGTATTTTAGGGAGCTTAAAATCCTGCATCATCTAGTGACAAATCTAGTACATGGAGAGAAACCCATGAAGGGGGTAAGGCATAGGTGGCGGATTATCATACACCTCCATGTTAGCTCTCGACACATGGTAGGGGTTTTGGGTCTAAAAATAACAACCAAAAGATGAGATTCATCCATTATCACCAGACACAAGTAACTTAGTGGCCAAATATTAGGGCATATTTCCCTATTATAGGTTGAGGTGCAGGAGAACTTAGACATGAGGTGATCTTGGTCAGGCTACTAGAAATGTCATTAGCCTTTCGGGACATAGCCCTAGTATGTTTGGCCACTATAACCCTCTCCATACCTTGGTTGGTGTTTTGGTTGTTGGAAGCGTTACCAGTGACATATATGACATGGCCCCAGTACCCTATTCTAAAATATTCACAAGGCCCAGTTACTACTTGAGCGGAAGGGCATTAGGTATTTTTCTCATAAGAAAAATATATAATAAATCCTTTTTGTTGAATTTTTCACACATTCGAATTTAATGGAAAATTAACCATTTATTTTTCACTTTGTCTTACGTATGTGATTCATTTGGTTTTCCTAAATAAAATGTATGTGTTTAGGTGTGCTTACAAATGCAACAGTCTCAAGTGTTTCTGAATTATTTCCTTTCTTTCCAACTAATTTATTTCTCAGAATAGAATTCTTATCATCAATTACATGTTTTGTAGGGATTATATAATCTTCAAGTGCCTCCTACATAGAATTCACATTATCATGAAAATTCGTTTACCTTTCATACATTTTGAAGCTTTTACCTTTCATCATATTATGACTCACCCTTTTTGTTGACACAAGGACCGATACTTTTATCTTTCCTTGAGCTCAAAACCCTTTTCTTTTCATGTTTCAACTTAGAGCCCTTGATCCATGTGACTAAAACCCTAAGGTTTCCAAATTGATTTTTGTTGAGTGAGGAAAAATGGTTTTACCTTTCATCATATTCTTAGAATCACCATTCTTGTTGAAAAATGGACTAATACCTTTACTGGTGTGCTCTTCTTCGACCCATATTTCCCTGAGCTCAAAACCCTTTTCTTTTCATGTTTCAACTTATAACCCTTGGTCCATGTCAACTTCTGCTACCTAGTTTCCAACTATCAAATCATATCATAACCTTCCAACTATGGTGATTTCTTAAATAAATGTGTATATTTACTATTCACTTGTCTTATGATGATGATTCACTTGACTTACAAGTATACTTTGTATTCCACTATCCAGGGATGGAAATTGAATAGCCACATGAGGGAGAAGATGTGTCCCACCAAGCTGATAAACAGGTGATGATAAAGATGTTCCCTATGGACCTAATCAACCACTAGAGGAACATGTGCCCCATCAAGTTGATCAATCATCACTAGGGGAACAACATGTACCATGTCAATCTAATGAAACAATGGAAGAATAATATTTCCCGTATCAGGTTGATCAACAGTTGAAAGAAAAAATTGTTTCCTCTCAAGTTGATAGGATAACACGGAGTTGCAGTGGTTTGGAAAGGGGTTGACTGTTTATAGGAAATTTGGATGCAAGCACAATAGATGACCTTTGGGAGCCTATCCCTACTCTCACTATTAGAGACCATGTCAATAAAATCATTCAACAACATTTTGAGAAACATTCACTTGTTGCACATCTTAGATACTACATGGGTTGACCAAACATAAGAAACTAAAACATGCCATAAAGCTTTTGGGTTTCTAAGATGCTAAAAGCAAGAAGACACATATGAATGTCACTAAAAATACATCAAAGACATTCACTATTTTTGGAAAATCAAGAAAACCCTATGTTCAAGATTTGCACAGGGAAATTACAACTATTATTATTGCACCAAGTACATCAAAACAAAAAAGTTGGCAACAATGTCAAAATTCTCTATGTCTTGAGAAAAACCTTGCACAAGCATACCAAATTCAGGGTTCAAGTGAATGAAAATTATGAATCTTCTTGTTGGGCTCTTATCACTAGGAAACCCTACCAAGACAAGCTTACAATAGGAATCATAACATTTGTGGTAGAGTTTTGGGAGAGCCATTCTCATGCTATTCCAGATAGAAAGCAAGTCGTACGACATCGCATAGCTAAAGGTGAGTAAGTGGAACATGCTAAGCACATTGTAGAAATGACAGAAGTTACACTGTTCGAGGAATTTCAGGAAAGAAATCACCATGTGAAGATATCCATAAGGATGTTTCAGAAATTGAAGCCATGGTTTATTAGGCCTAATACATTCTGTGAAATGTGTTGTTTTTGATATCTTGTTGAATTTCAACTTGATTATGACACTTTCTGAGAATTTTACAAGAAGAAATGTCACGATGACCCTCCTCCTCCTACAATGCATGATTTTGTTTCATCAATATTGTGCATAAGGGAGTGAGAAGAGTTGTATTACAAGAAAATATGTATAGGTGGGAGAAGATGCATTGAATGTGGTGATTTGGCATTTCTCCATAGGAACTTTCTTATTGATCCCAACGAGTTTGGGATGTCATATGTCACCATCAAATGGAAGCATTATGAGTATGTCATGGGAAATCAACCATCTTCTTCAACTCTGGCACCCAAGAGGATCAACTATGTTGAGGATGAGATTCCTATTTCAAAATTCATGGGGGTGTTTGAAAACTAGATCTATAAATATATCAAACACTTGTACAGGTTCAGGTGGAAAGTGTATGAATTTAAGCATTCTCACGAAGTATTTCATCCAAGCACAATTTTATCAAAGGTGGAATTTGCTGAGAATTACACATTTTCTCCTCAGATAGAGATATAAAGTGAGTATTAACACTCATACCAAGTGTCTATATTAGTACATGTTCTGTACAGACATGCACAATTAAACATTGATCGTAGGGATAGCACTAACAAGTCACGTGATGTGATTAAGTAGTATCACTTTTATGTCAGTGATGATCATGAGCATGACACATTGTTCCTACAAAATTGCTTTGACTTGATTTATGAATCATTTAAAAAATGGCATTAGATATGGTTAGATGGTTGTGCACGATAGTTCAAGTTAGCACACACTTTTTATTGGTTGAGCCGATTATACAAGAAGACAAAAATTCAACATACTTGGAGCTACTTTGAAACAAAACATGGAAAGCATGAGCATGATGGTGTAGGTGATTATGTGAAGTACTTAGGAGGTACCAAATGAGTCATGATTCATATCAACTCAAATCATCATTAGAAGCGGTCAACTAGTGCAGATCCCATTTATGACATGAAGGTCATGAATCTATAAGGCATGTGTGTAGGTTCTTTTGGAATATTGAAATTGGCGATGTGAATAGATCCATTCCTTGGTATTGTAATACTATAGAAGGAACAAGGGAATTACACAATGTAGAAAAAAGACAAAAGGGAAATATTTTCCATTGAGACAAGAAAAATCACATGTTTTTGTGAGTTTTGCAGTGGTCTTGATCGATGTAGACTTGATCACTATGAAAAAATGGGTACGTGAAATTATGGAAATATGTCCCTCTTAATCCAAAGGGACCTCATCCAATTCTGACGTGGCAAGAGATGCACAATAAGGATGGAATCATTTCACGTGATGATGATCAAGTCTCTGATCTCGTAAGGGAAGGTATGTGGCTAATCTATCATTAACAATTTCATCTATAAATTGAAATATTTAACGTATTTAACTAAAACATATTTTGTATTTTGGTTGTAGGCGATGTTTTTGTTGTCACTGCCCCCACAATAAGTGAGGAGAATGTGGCCTACTATTTGATGCAATGCACACAGGTGAAAAATAGGTTGGTGAGACCAGATGGAGATGAACAATTCACATACCAAATTAGTGAAATGGTTGTGATGGCCCCTTTTTTTTAAAGGTTAAAAAGCAAAATGATCACATCATTTATAGAGATTTTATGCTTGAATATATATCTCGTCAATACAATCATATAGTCATAGCATCTTAGATCAATCTCATAGAAATAAAAACAAATAAAGGTGCACTAAGGAGATGGAAGATAGTAGAATCAGACCATGAATGTATTATTGAGACTTGCACTCCTATGAGTCATTGGCCATATGAGTAGATGATGCATATGGAAATCCCTGAAGCTGAGTCTATAGCAGTCAAGTGTAATCTAATCTAGTATAAGAGATCTCAAATGTATGATTATTGTAATCTATAAATGTGATAGTTGAATACTCCTGTAATTTTGAATAGAGAAATGTTTCCCTCTTATCTAGGATGGATTCATAATGGTGTACATATATGTTATATAAGATTTAGTTTCCTTTAGGTGCTTAAGTTTATAAAGTACACCAGATTTCAAGGAGGTGCTTTAGAATTAATAGGGATTTAGATTTAGATTTTTTTTTTTAAATGTCATGTGTATAATATTCATGTTGAGCATGCGAGAAATTTTATAGATATATATACATGTCATACATATTTGGTTTCTAGAAAATCCATTTTAGTATGTAACAACCAAGTTGATATGGTCCATTTTACTTCAAAAGGAAATTCAACAGTCTAGGTTATGAACAACATGAATATTCTTATGTTATTAATAATAAATATGTCATGTTTCAGTTTTATATAAAACATGCAAAGAGTTACAACACATGCTTCATATTGGAATGTAAGAAGTGCAACAAATAATATATATATTATATATATATATATATATATATTTATATATTTATGTTATGCTTTTAAGATCTTTTAGATAACTTCAAAGAATTAATTCAAATAAAACTATTTGTATTTATATCTTGACATCTACATTTAAATATTGTATTTAACATACATTGATTGTGCACAAAACGACACTTCTAAAGCCATTGACAACTAAAATTGCTACTTCGTAAAATTTTACTTCTTGAATGTTCTTAATTGAAGGTCTTAAGCTAAAAAATTGAACAAAATACTTGGATAGACAAGTAAATTTGGGACAATGCATAAAATTATAGAAACATATTATTACTTGTTTAAATTAACATACATTGACTGCACTAAAAGACACTTTCTACAAATTCAATATTAAATTGATGTACATGATATATTTTAGTTCATTTTAAGTATTAAAGTGACTTGCATCATAGTAAGATTGTACTTATTTCCTTAGTCTATGAAACTATAATTCAAAATTGTTATTTTGTAAAGTTTTACTTCTTAAATGTTCTTAATTGAATGTCTTAAGTTAAGGAATTGATTGATACATTTGGTAGCTAGCTAAATTTAGAAATGTTCATAAAATTATATAAAATTATCTAAAAACATATCATTAATTTTTTTTTGGTATATTAAATTCCAATACATATGTCTTATATCATGTGTTATGACTAAGCTACTATAGATGACCTCAAAAGAAATAAAATTTAATAAAACAAGTTATTAGTTGAACATTGCTAGCTGAAGACATTTTTTAAAATTGAATTTAAAATGTATTTCACTCTTATTTGTGTATTTTAATTGAACCATGAAAATATATTTTAGTTCATTTAAAGTATCAAAATGACTTGTATCATAATCTAATATTGTACTTATTTTCTTAGTTTATTTTTTGAGAAGTCAAAATTGTTATCTTGTTATCTATGTATGATAATAAACTATCCATACAAAAACATATACAAATTACATTATACACATGAACATCCACAAACTGAAATAATAAGCATCCATAAACTAAAATAATGTTCATGCATCCATAAAATATCCATGTATGAAAATATACAAAGTTTGTACATCACATGTAAATATGCCCTATGAATTGGGCTTGGAAATATACAAACTATCTAAGGTCCACTCTAGAAAGTATCACTTCTAAATCTCCTATGTGTGTTTCGAGGCGTAAAGTGAGCGTCCATAATTTGGTACTAAAATATAACACATTCAAATTAAAATGAATTAAAACATTATTTGTAAAAATATAAAAAAAAATGGAAATAAATGATTTTGAACTGTGCATTTAAATAGTCCCCTACTTATGATTTAGTTTGGTGCAAATGTAAGTTAGGTGGGATAGGGGTTTGATCAATCTAGGTTTGGTGCTCCCCTTTATGTGGCTCAATGCCTCCATACCTAACATCCCACTCATGTGTCCACATAACTACAACATCAACACTCCTCTACATCTGGGCTTGTGTACACAATGACAAAGACAAATTATAATTAGTCTACGAATTAATTAGCATGCATACACGTAACTTAAAAAAAGAAAATTTCGATCTCTTAAGAATAAAAAAATTCACCTCAACCATTCGTCCATGAGTGTTATGAGGTGGAGGTGGAGGTGGAGGAGACTAAGCCATGGAAACATGCACTAGAGGAGGCTGCTTTGGCTGGTCAACTTCCCCCTCAGATGATCTTTGAAGATCATATTTGTAGTTGGGTTGTGCATGCATGTTATCATGAAATTATTAATATAAGTGCAATCTGATACAAACTTATTAATATAGATAATGTAAAATTTGACGGTAAGAGTCAAAAGTTTCATATATATGTACCTGGTTTGTGTCACGTTCGTCGTGCACCCTCCAAGTGTCACAGATAGTATCATGACACATAAGTGAATATGATAAAAGTTGGTTATGCCATAGACTCTTGAGATTTGAATCATCATGTAATGCAACTGGTGGGCCATGAGGCAACAAACATGGTCTTCTCATCTCTCCACGTAATGCGACATGTGCAATGGCCAATGTCCTCTGTATGCTATCTGTAATGGTATGACTAGTCTTAGTGCGAAGCTATGACGACTGCTCTAGCTTCGTCGGAAATACCATGCTCTTAGATGGCCATGATAACTATCTTGTAGGTGGTGCTACATTTGCAGGGTCCCTATGAGCCCCGACACATTCATAACTACATCCCAAACTGGGTCCATAAAACTTAGATTCGGTGTTCGTGTAATTCAACCTCACATGTACCACAAAATCTGCATATATATGCTTTCAAAATTAAATGGGAACCCGCTCATGGTGGGGGAACTGGCCCCAAGCTTCAATGAATTGATCATAAACAAAAGGGGCCGCATCAAGATTCTTAAAGTATTTTAGCAGAGTTAGACTAGCATGTCTAGCACGACATTCTAGAGGGATGTCAAACAACTCCCCACGAATATCAATGTTCTTGGTGGTGTCTTTCATCGCCTTCCAAGTATGTGGGCCTCTAACCTCCAACTTCCTAATCTTATATATGGAATATAGGAGGTGGATCTATGGGCTCGCCCTCTGGTATGTCTCGATCAACCTGTTGATGCTATCCAACATTAGAGACAAACTACGCCTAGTAGGTGAACTAGTAGAGACTTTATCCAACTCTCGTGTGATCCATATCTGTTGGGCCCTAACATCCTCAATTATGATACTAGCTTTAACATCGTTCCATGGAGGGATTGACACTGCACTTTGATCCTCACCTTCACCCTATCGAGGATATGCAAATCATAACATAATGTTATATCTATATATTATTATATATATATATTATGTATTATATATATTTATTTTTAATATATTATATATAAGCGTAATCATCATATACATTAAATTCAAGCACATCAATTGAAGACAATTTCAAGACATAAACACATAAAGTTTAAATAGGATTTAAAATGCAAGATGTATACTTGCATCAGGTGAAGAAGGTCCACTATCTATAGTAAGATCATCAGCAAAGACAAAAACATTTTCTCTGACACTCTGACTTGTGTCAAAGAAAGGATCTATGAGTGGAACACACACTCTAATATGGTTATGTGATCTAGCCTAACCATGTATAACAAACCCCCCAACACTCTAATGAGATGCGACTGGGGGTTGTTTGGGATATGGCTCTGCAAATTACATATAATAAATAAAAACTAATCCAAGAAAAAAATGTTGACATAGAAAGGATGAATTGACAAGAAAACCATTTATACACCCAAGTACAATAATCTAGGCTAAAGTGCTAAACTAAATAGTGTCTATTTTGATAAATTATCAACCAAAGTACTGAGTTCCATGTAAACAAAATCGAAAAATGCGATCTTGAAAATCTAACTTACAATTTTTCCCATTTATAAATAATGCATTTTATTCATAGAGCAGAAATATGTAAATATATGTAAAAAATTGAAATAAACCTATTTGGAAAACTAATAAAACTGCATGCCAACCAAATACTCCACAAGACAAGTTCTTATAATCTTAGATTTGATGTTTCTATGGTTCATGATATAAGCCAGGATCTTCCGGAGAAATCAGATATAAAACTTGGGGTTGACACATTTCGAACCTTTATCAAAGTTCATCATCAGGACCAGGATGAGGAGCAAGATCAACAAACCACTAATTTATACCCGAGATGGAATGGTAAATTTCCAACGGTCAAAAAAGAAATAAAATTAAAAAGATACGTTAAGGGATTAAAAGAAATTTATTTATTAGCTCTTTTTGAATTTAACTTTAATTTATTTAATTTATATTTTCAACATATAGAAATTATTATAGGCTTTAACAATTACTAATATTTTATTAAGATTCACATGTCTTATCATTTAAAATTATATTAAATATAATAATGATTTATTAAAATTTATCCTTATCTATACGAAGGAATTTTTATTAATTAAATATTATGATAAACTAATGACATTATATTTATCTAATAAGAAAGGAACTTTACATAATAATAATATTATTAATAAAAATAATAAACACCATGATAAAACAAAATTCAAAATAAATCAAATAAAAGAAAAGAGAGATCCTAGAATTGAACACACACCAGCCAAGAAAGGAGAAGGAAACAGAGGGGAGAAAAACCCATGGGATTAAGAACAAAGAGAAGGGACCCACGAGCTACTTAATTTCCATCCATCGTCCCTATTAAGAGTTTTACCTCTCTTTTCTAATCTTAATTTTTGGTGATGGAAATGATCAACCCTCGCGAGGACCTTAGAATCTTCTAAGAAAATATGGTGTTTCGTTAATTCAACATGTTCGTTAATTCGTTAATTCAACATTTTTCTTCTTATACTGTTTGATTTTGACACATGACATGTACTAGGTGCAAGCACATGAATACAATATTTCTAGTACGACACACTACATAATGAAATGGTATGGTACAAATTAGAAAATAGTCAAAATGCTTATATATTCACTTTAAATGCACTTTTTCATCATAGATTTAATGTATGTGTCAATAATGACTTCTTGTTGTATTTATATAAGTTTCAACACGTCATCATTGATACATACATTAAATCTATGATGAAAAGTATATATATATATATATATTTATATATGCTTGTTGTTATAACATTAATAAAAATATAGGAAGTGTAAGTTACAAAATCATTACTCAACTAATAAATCTAATAAGCATGGGAACTAAGAGATATATAGTTGTCATGTATCATTATATTAAATAATTCTACAAATACGAATAATGGAAATTTAAAGGAAGAATATAGTTTATAAGTCAAGTCGAGTCTTAAAAACGTTGTTGAGCATCACCCATCTTATGTTAAATTATGAACAACACATTAGGTTAAATAGTTATAAAACTATGTTAAATGTTATATATATGTGTGAGTGTGTGTGAGAGGGAAATGTTAGAACTATAACTATGTTATATATGTAGTTATATAGTTATGTTACATGCTATATTATATAATTATATATCTAGTTAGGTTGTATATATATAATAGTTATAGTTATGCTATACTTTACAACTTTATATATATATATATATAACAAAACATAAAGTTATTGATCTGAACTTAAACAAGAATGCAACAAAAAACATATATAACCACAAATACATAGATGCAGCAGAAATAACACTTCATTTCATTAATATCAAAGAACTAGAATATGCTTACAAACATAATGGAAATAAACTAGCTCGGGCGATGGTAGTTTATCTATGAGAAGAGATGTGGTGGCTACATGTCTATGAAATATGTTACAATGAGGCTCAAAGACCTATTTATTATTGAGAAACAATGGAAAACTCTAAACATCCAAAAACCTGACCCTAGGAGATGAAGCACCAAAACTGTGGGCCTCGTTTGGGTAAATTGGTACATCAATTTCTCGGGGTCGTAACTTTGGCATACGATCTCCCTTTGATGCGCACAATACCTCGTTAGTAATATTTATCTGAGGAATACAAATTTTGACTACAAATATCTGCTAAAGGCTCATGTTTTCACATTTTCCCAAAAAACATTGTTTAGGGCTCCAAAATGGCTCCGGAAGTTCAGGACTCGAAAAAATACCAAAAATAGTAAATTGTGCTACAATTAAGGAAACTGAAAAACTGAAAGAAACAATGGTGTGGGTATAAGTGGAATAGGTGGGTGGCCACCAATGTCCACATGGATGAAGTGTTGAGTGAGAGTGAGAGTAGAGAAGTGTGAGAACGTTGTGTGAGGATTGTATTGCATATTGTTTGAAGTAGTTTTCAGTTGTAGCAACGAAAGGAAGAAAAAATATGTTTCAGTCATCATTTTTGTGCAGTGAGTGAGAAGGTGAAGTGTGGATTGGTAGAAGTGTGTGGAGAGATTGTGTTTCAGTTTGTGGTGTATTTGGATCTTGGAGATTTGGTTTTTGATTGTATGCTTTAACGATATGTTGTTATAGTGCTCATGTTGGGCAGTTCCCGGTTCCACTCTGAAATATTTTGAAATGAGAACCACATAAAGGAGTGGAGTTGGAGGACTCCAGTGAAATCAATATAAGTGAGCATTTTTTTCAATCTAATGGTGGTTGGATAGTTCGAAGAAATTAGGCGAGGCTTGTTGGTCGTGGTGGCTTTCAGCTGATATGAGTCTATAAAGTTGATTATTAGTTCAAGAGTATCTAAGCAAGGATCGTTGATCATGGTGGCCTTCAACAAATGGAAATTGATAGATCCACATGAGAAAGAGTATTTATTTGATAGTATCCATTTGAATCCCTACGTAAAGAATTGTTTGACATAAGAGAATATGTGAGCAGTGCAACAACATCGATGGTTTTTTGACCTAGAGAGGGGTTTCCACCAGAAATATCTATGTCCATTGTGTTGATTTCTTTTGTGGTTTCATGTTTATATTTTATGCTCTGATCTATGCTTTTGTGTTTCATCTTATGCATGGTTTAATGAATAATTAATTGGAGAAAAAGTTATAAGTGCACTCACTACTGATTCACCCCCCAGTAGTGATCTAGTTTCCAACACAAGTTTAGTCTATCTTTTAGGCTAGAGTCATTTTTATTTTGTAGGATGAGACTACTTGATTTAGATTAGCATTAACTCATAGTTAGAAGACACATTGCATCACTGCACATATTTTTCTACTTGTTGTCTTTTGATTTACTTCTCCTTTCTTATCCTTCTAGCTTATTAGATCCATATTTATCCCAACATCATTACTCCCACCATGCATCACTTATGGAGACTATAAGGTATTTTCTGCCAGTTTCCTTTAGGACATCCTCTTACACTTGCTTGACAAGTCAGGGTTCCTCCCTGTTGTTAAATATTGAAAAAATATTTCCTTTGGCCAAAATGTGAATCAGAAATCCGAAATTTTGAAACTCAAAAGGACAAGTCGAAGCCAAAATGGAAAGCGAAAAGCCAAAATGATGAAGGAAGATTGAAGGCAGACCCATGCTTAAAGAACGAGAAACTAATGGGTGGATCACCATACATCATGGCTTAACTAGCTCATAGAAGCATTTCAGGGGGGAACTAGAGCAACCGATATGTTAGTGCCACCCCATAGAGTTGAAAAATTAATAGGACGATATCAACCAATTGACGACCCAGATTACCTTCGGGGGGTCTCAGCTTGATCCCACCTCCCACTCGCCCACCCGCCGGGGATAGGTGGGGACCACACCCGCCATGCGTTGGGTCACTGACAAGGCCAACAAGTGAATGTCGAGGTAATGGTAAAGTATCCCCTCCATGGTCCACCTGTCACCCTTCCAATCATTTTCTGCCACATGTATCCTCCTCATGAACTCATATGACATCAGAGGATCATTTCCCTCCATTTATAAAGGCCCTACCCATTTAGCCGTTTGAATTTAAATTCATTTTTTCTTGCAATCAAGTTCTCCCACCACTCAACTGGTCTATGATGTTGTTCATCCACCGGATTGCTCCAAAGCTCCCATCAACGTCGTTCTCCAATTCTCACCCAGTCAACCAGGTAATCCGATAACCTCCTACTTGTAATTTCTGTCTCCGTGCTCAAAATGAAGAAGCTGATCCCAAAGACCCCCAAAGCATGGGAAGCTAAACCCTCATCCTACACTGAGCCACTTATGGACATGGAGGCACAAATATTTGACCTGTCTTGTCCTTACCACTTGTCAAACCTTCGCTTCGACATGTATGACCTCTACGTCAAGGGAGAGGAACCTTATAAAGTAGTTTAATAAGGGCTATATTAGTAAATTTCACCCTCTTTTTATCTTTTTCCTGAGTTCATTTCATGTCTTGTTGCATCTTACGTTGAGAAGAAGAAGAATTTTATATCTTCTACTAGAGTTAAAATCCTAGAGGTGACCCCTGAGCTAATTCAAAAGGCTATAGTATACCCAATTTCTCCTGAGCCACAAAAATTCAATGAAACCATCTTGTTCTATAGTTACAATGCCCTCTCAGGTAGGGAAAAACACTCCTTTTTGAAAATTATTTTGGTCCCTGGACACCAATCCTTTCCTATTGCTGATACTTTCCCAATACCTACCTTTACAAAGGCAGTGCAACCTATCCTCACTGTAATTGCCTAGTTGTTTGAGGAGGAGGATGCCAATATTGCTACTAAAGATACCATAGGGTTTATAAAAGAGATGATGAAACTAGACCATCTATTTGATATACCTTCCTTCAATCAAATTCCAGCTACACCACTTTTCCATCCTCTCATTTTTAAGATATTACTCCATAACATTTTATTTGTTCCTATATACCCATGTAGATGAAATTGAGTGCTTGGGTCTCGGTCTAGTGGATTCAAACAAATAGAGAAAGTTTGTCTTTGATTGGGATGTTGTTGTAAGGCAGAAACCCAACAATGAGGGCTACTCCCAATTCATATCCTCTTATATGGATATTGGATATAAAATCATCTATAATGTCTCCCCCCCCCCCGAAGAATCTTACCTCAGAAAAAAGAGATCCTCCAACTTAGTAAGGAAACCAAGGTGGGTGATTGGTATTTGCTTGAGAATTACATTGAAATTAGGGTTTACGGAGGTGAGCTCCCTCCCTATCGATTACCTGTTTTCATGTCAATGAGGATATTTTCCTTAGAGTTCATTAGACAGAGCCTACACATGGATCAAATCCACTTTGTTCCTGCTGAGAAAGGATATGTGTCCAAATTGGGTAAGCATATAGGTCCTTTCATTGTCAATACCAGGCAAGTTCTTCATCCAGCTGAGAATTTGCTGAAAGAAATGAATTTTTAAATGGGGTATTTTTGGCATTATGACCCCCATGGTGTCATTACAAAGAAAAGAAGAAGTATTAATGCTTCAACCTACGATCATGAATATAGGCCAAAAGTTGAGTGGAAAGATAAATTTGATTCCTGGCCTATTAATACAGAAATGGAGATTGAGACTCCAACATCAAAGGAAAAGGCACAAAAAAGGAGTGTGGATGAGATCGGATATGTGGAAATGGAAGATGTTCACACCATCAAAAGGGCCAAAAGCCAAGAAGCGGTTGAGGAAGAGATTGAAACATGGTTGACCGAGACAAAGATATATCAACTAGGCTTCCATGTGACCTTAGAAGACACACCACAAGCTTCTGCCTTCTCGTCTACAAAGGTAACCCTTATGAGTTCAGCTGGGAGTTCAACAATGACAAAATATAGTTAGCCTATAGGGAAGATGATGGAGGAAAGAAACAAAAAGGTTATAGAAGAGATGCAATAACAAATGGCATTGCATTCAGACCCCTACCAGACTAGTCTCCTGGCTACCATGGACCTAGAGAGGAATCAGATGAAGTTCTCACTACATCATCCCTCGACATAGTCCCTCCCATCAGGCTCATAGTTTAGAGATTTGGATGTATCTATGGACATGACAAGTGTCCCTCTTCCTGACAAAATCAAATTTCATAGGAAAGTGGGAGAAATGTTGTATAGTGAACTAAGGAGGAATGCCATGAGCATTAGAAAAGCTAAAAAGTTATTGGAGAAGGTTGAAATGAAGCTAAAGCAAGAGGGAGCTAACTCTATATCTCTACATATGCAAAATGAGAACTTAAAGAACTAATTGTGAAGCCGAGAGTGAAACCATAAGGCAAAATTGCCTTAAAAGCTCTTATCCAAAGTTCACAGATTGAGATCCAAGAACTGAGGCATAAGCTAAAGATGCATTGTAGTGAACATGTGCAGCCCAAAGAGATAACATAGGTGGAGGAAGAAAAAATTATTCTAGCCAAGGAGCTAATATACCGAAATAACAAAGTGGTGGCCCTCAAACAACAGGTAGCAGAGCTCCAATAGAAAATTAACTCCCATATTTGTGCAATGTGTGTGCCAAAGAATCCTCAAAATCCCATTGAATAGATCACTAAAATCTCATAAGATAAAACTCTCAGAAGGAGAAATCAAGAAGGTACAGTTGGATTTAGACAATGCCAAACATGCCCTTGCACAAAAAGAGAAACAGTTGGAGACTGCCAAGATGAATGCATAATTGATCAATAAAAATCTATAGGCAACAAATCAATTAATCACTGAGATTAAAGAGGGGCTGAAAGGTAACATGCCTCTCCTTCGTGTTCATTTTTGTGTAGATTGGGAGGTACTTCAAGCCCTAGTGTTTGAGGGTTGGAAATCAAAGCACCATAAGTAGGCTTGTGGGATTAGAACCCAAGACTAGGGTTTTGCACCCAATCGTGTTTGGGTAAATTCCAGAAGCACATTTCTACATGTGATGGCATGAGATGATAGAGGGAAAAAAGGGGAATCCAATGCTTCGAGAATCATTGAATTTTGAGTTGTAGAAGTGGAGTAATGAATTTTTGAAGTTGACAAGTAATTATTGGTTTTCAAGTCATGTAGGCTTGAAGTAAAATTTGGCCAATAAATGTGTCTCTTCACTAATTCGTGGAGCCCTTTCTATGTGTATAAATATAAGGTGGAGGAGAGTCATTTCATACATCCAAGAAGCACCTTTCATAGTCTACACATCAAGAAATCCAGCTTGAGTGTGGGCAGTGTGAGTGCAGTAATACATGGGTGCAGGAACACAAGTGTAGGAACGCCGAGTGTAGGAACACACAAGTGCAGGAATGGATGAGTGTAGGAACTCACGAGTGCAGGAACAAACAGGTGTAGGAATAAACATGTGCAAGAATGTATGCATGCAGGAACACATGAGTACAAGAACACGAGTGTAAGAACACATGAGTGTAGGAATGCGTGAGTGCAAGAATGCAAGTGCATCAAGGAAAAGTGCAGGAACATGTAAGTGCAGGAATGTGTGAGTGTAGGAACACAAGTGCAGGAATGCACGAGTGCAATAAAGTGAGTACAGGAATGCGCCAATGTAGGAACAGGCTAGGTATGTATTGTATTGATGTGTTAAGGTTGAATTGATGCTAGTGGATGATGTCCTAGGAGAGGACAATTTGGAATTTTGTTAGTAGCCATGTGGAAGGGTTTCCTAGACATTGGATGACCTAACTAGGAGGAGATGCTACAACAAGGATTGGTCACTCATGGACTGTTTGAGGGCAGCATGAGACTGGACCAAGTGTGGATGTGATTGGGCACTTATGGTCTACTGAAGGACAACAAGATAGTGTCCAAGTTGGAGCCTAGTGAGCAACACCTTGATGGACAAAGGTAGTTGCGAGAGAGGCAGTTGTTGATCTCAAGGGTCTGATCAACTAGGGGAAGTTTGTGGAGTTCGAGACGTGTGTGTGGAGAAGAAAATCTACAACAAAAGATGGGAATTCCTCCTATCCTATGTTCATTGTGGAAGATGTACATATTGTAGTGATAGGTGGCAACCCTTCAAACCCTATGTTGGTCTTCATCGGAGCAACGAAGGAAGACCATAGTGGGCTAAAGTCCTTGAGTAGCTAAGGAGCAGTAGTGGGCATATTGAGAGTTGTTCACAAGTGGATTTGTGAACAACTCGACAAGATTCTCAATTTGTTGTTGGATGAATGATCAACTATTGAGAAAATTGGATAATTGAGGTTCAATGGCCAAATGGACTTGGAGCATTGATAGTGGTAGGAGCTGCAGATCGAGAGCCGAAGGACCAGGCAGGTATATGGTATGATTGAGGGGAGCTAAGAGAGTCAACTTCATCAACTAGATGGTCAGAGTATCTTGTTGAGGGTAGATTGTTGAATGTACTGACACCAAGCCCTGGTTTTGTATCCTGTACTAGTGGATGTATGAGGGCCATTATCCCTAGTACAGGAGCCCTAGACTGTTGTATTACATGTTGATTAATATAACGAAGTCGGGTTGAAAAATGTAAAAAGTTGTCCATATTTTGTGCATGTGTGATTTACTGTTGTTTATATTCCGCTGTGCAAAGTAGTTATATTGAGATTCTTGGTTTGGTAGCATTAGAGATTTTAAGATTCTATCCTAGACCCAAGATCATGGAAATTCAACACTTAAGGAAAATCAACTAATATGGGATGATGTGATAATAAAGATGAAGAATAACTAGGAATATATGACCCCGATGGTAGAGAAAAAGGTCGCAATCAAGGATTATGAGTTTTTCATTTTATCTTCCTATTGATAGTGCTAGAAATCTGTCACCTAAGGGGTCTCCCCAATGTGAAGTCCCAATTAGACCTCACACCATTTGGTGTAGGAGCTCCATCCAGAATATCGACCTGGTTTCCATATATCTCAAAGATATGTCTTGGATCTAACTGTCAGCATGAGAGAGGGATGAAATGGTATCTTTGAAAAGCAAGGAGGTGTGACTGGTGAATGTTTAGTTGTAAATGTGTCAAGGTTCTTTTACTACAGAGAGGGGAGAAATGTGGGCCTTTAAGTGAGAGGTAGTAGTACCATCCAATAAGAGACACACATGAACCAGAAGGATTTGTCTGACATCCATCAAAATAGTCCACAGAGGATGAGAAAACCATTACAACCAACAAATGAATAAAGATTTGTCTAATATCATGTAGAGTAGTCCACAAGGATGAGACAACAATAACATCCATTACAACACATTCTCAATAAGTTAAGCACTAAAAAACCGAAATAGTTCAACTATCTTAGTACATGTGAAAGCAAACATGAAATACAAACATCCGCAAAATAGTCTTACAAACATTCATAATCCATGCATGAAGAACATGTTGGCATTGAAGGCTTCTTTCATTAAGTAAAATTTCCAAGACACATGTTTACAATGTACATCACTAGCTCCAATAGTGGAACACTGGAGCCACTACTTGCCCCTCAAAGAACTAGCTTATATTTCTAATTCCTTGCGGGAGGAGCCAAGGTGAAAAGTCCTTTGCTCATAGAATGAGGGAGTAGATATAACGAAGGGGTGATGCTTCCCCTCCTTGTGACTCATTGACTACCCTCATGACTATTTGACTTCCTATGACTTTTCAGCTTACATGACTCTCCATATTACATATGTGTCCTTTGGACTTCCACTTTACAATGAATACAACATACATGGTCCACAATGATGATGTGAGCATATGAAAACTCATGACAAAACATTACATAACACTGCTGATATGAACTGCTTGAATGATGTGGCAATGTAAAGCCACTATTATTACTGTGAATAATGTCTACTTGAGAATTCTCTTGTATTCCACCTCCTTGTGGCTTGGTGATAGGAATCTTCAATGATCTCAAGTCTTGAGTTGTGGTCGCGAGTTGGTGTCCCTTTGATTTACCTTGGTAGATTTGCTTGCATGCTTAGCTACAAAAATTTATTTTTCATTTTCTCCTCATCCCCTTCTTCATAATCCCACCATTGCATGATAAGATACATGTATCTGCGATTCACTCATGACGAGATGACATAAGCTCGGAAAACCACATAGTCTAAGATGATGCATTATGATCCATCAATTGAGCCCGGGACAAGTGACAGGCTAGGGAGAGGGGTTAAGTGACTGCGCATTGCATAGTTCCAGTAGTTAGGTGGGATAACTTGATCTCTAATACCACACAATGCATAGCTTAGGGAGGCCTGGAGGACAAGACTATGCAAATTCTTGAGACAGTGGGGTCTGGCTGAGGGAATGGACACTAGGAAAGCCAATTGTGCAGTTTTGGATGTCAAGGGAGGCTGGGGTTTTGTGCATTATTTCTAGTATCCAGCGCTGAGGCTTGAGGCCTAAAACTGCGCAATGCATAGTTCAGGCTAGGTTGAGGGACATATCTGCACAATTTTGGTAGCCAGTGGGACAGGCTAAGGGGATGGTCACTGTGGGAGAATTATGCACAGTTATGAGAGGCAAGGGAGGATGGTCCATTGCAAGATTACGCAGTTCATAAGCTCATGGAGAGAGCTTGGGGCTTGTGTTTTCACAATGCACAGTTAAGTCTAAGTTGTCTAAGAGGATTGCACAATTATTGAGGTGAAGGCAAGGTCTTGGGCTCAGGAATTGTGCAATGCAACAGTCCTGGGAGGCAGTAACTGTGCATTGCATAAAACCAAAGGTCAAGGTAAAAGATAGAGGACTATATCTACACATTGCACAGTCCAAGAAGGCTGGTTGAGGTCAAGTTGCCAGGTTGCGAAGCCTCTTCGAAAATGGTTAAGTGTTAGACTAGTGAGACTGATGTGTGAAGTGATAAAGATTTTACTGTGATATAACACATAAAATACTTGGTGAATCAACAACATAGATCACCCATGACACATAAACAATATATTTTCCTATGTGTGACCATTTTATGACCAGTTACAATAAGTGCGGCACCACAAATACACTTTACGATGACCATGACAACACTTGCGTGACAGTGCTCAAAACTTTTTGAATGAGTGCAATATGTGTTTATATGGTTAGGAAAAATCATAAACACAAACATGTACCCTTGAAACCACCAGAATGAGATTTTACACTTGATGCGACAAACCACATGCGAAAAGACGACATTTTTCCTAAGTAACAAATGGGACCAAAACACCTCAAAAAGATACATGAAACGAGTCTTAGTGTTTGTGACAACAATTTATAGGACCAAGGAAGGCTCCAAAATTAAGAATAGGCCACAATTTTGGAGGGTGTTGTAGCCACTCCAACACTTGGAGAGACACTGGTAGAACTCTAGCTTCTCGGTTTTGGTTAACTCTTTCGTTCAGGGCCTTGGTTCTCCGGGAGTATTGATGCATCATACAAATTACTTTAGCCTTCTTTCTTACACCACAAATAGACATGGTCCCCTCTATACCTTCTTGGTTGAGAACAACATAAGCTTCAACATAATCACAATGTTTTGATTTGGGAAGGGTAGTGTAGCTCACAAGCTTAATATTTTTAAGAGTATAATTTTTCATCTTTGGTGTTGCTCTGCTTCCAGCAGGCTTGGACAATAACTCGACGAAGTCATGCAGGAACACAAACATTGCTCTACTATGAGCGAGCCTAGATAGTACCCCGATAGAGTTGCTTGCATCACCTTTCTATGTAGGAAGCCTTTCTCTTCTTTTACCTTTATTTATTTAAAGAGAAATGTGCATTGACACCTATTTATTTTGGGGCAGAAGAGGGAACCTAACTTAATGAGAGAAGAAGAGGTTGTTCCTTCTAATAAGCATATAAAGACCATTGATTTAGGTTTTCTCATTTATATTTTTCCTCTTCTCCATTTCTACTAGTTGTATAATATTGAAGACACAAAAATAGAAAAATTGAGTATAGGCAAGAGGTTTTTGGACCAGACATGGGTTCATAGTTGGACCAAAAGTCTCCTTACAAATGGATTATTTTCCAATGGAACTTCATCGGTCAAAATATGTAACCAACACAAGGAAGAGACATAAGGTTAGCCAAATGCTAAAGTGTCACAAGGCTCTTCATAGTTCGAGCACACACATATTTAGAAGCCACAACATGTCTGGGAACAACACTTATTCACACGATGAAAACAAAAGAGACAAATAATAAGAAAGAAAACAAAAGAATAAGATGAAAGGAAAGACAACACAAAACAAGGGAACAAAATAAGAGGACAGACAAAAGAAGCTAAACTGAAACATAAGGTGAGAGACCGCAAGAAAATACAAGAGAGACTAAAGAGAACAACACAGGGTGGGTGCAAGAGAAGGAAACTAAGTTGTAGCTAATCCTACTCCTAAACTAACAACTAAGAAGGTTGGGGTCACTGAAGCCACTGTAGTTGTTCTCGACTTGCATCCAAAAAGATATGAACAATTAAAATAGATATAAAGCATTGTGCAATAGAAAAGATAGAAACCTGAATAACTTGCACAAACATTTGAAGGTCTTGCCTGTGGGCAGAAAGATGTGTCACAACCACTACTTTAATCCAATCCACATTCTTACCTCTCCAACAGAAAGTATAATCAGAAAAACCTTGAAGAATTCTTGTGAATACACCTTCTTCTATGTCATCCTGCTTAGCAAGCACAAGAAAAGTTTGAAACCGTTTATTGCAATGGAGCTTTCTGAGTAAGATTACTCCACCCATTCAACGATTGGATCATAAAATACATGACGATCCTCTTGAAAACCCTAAAATATTTGAAAAGATGGATTTTCAACTAGAGGCATGAGATTATACTGAGAATCATGTGAGGGAAAATAGATCTGATCATATTCACTAGTCATGTCGAGATGGTAAGGACCTGACATAACCATCAGTAGAGATTGAAGTGCCTCAATCACTTGACAAAAATCCAAATAGTAAGATGTTGAATGATGAAGATCAAAGGATGTAAAATAATTTCCATTGGATATACTGGAGGGAAAATGATAACATGAATGACAGTCATCAAAGATAGAATAATGATCAGATGAGCTGATTAATGCATCATATTCCCAGTTTGTGATGAAGGAAGATAAATCAATTTGAACAGTTCTACAAATGCTTTCAACAATTGAACCAAGATCATAGCAATCGAAATGTGACACACTATTCTCCTGTCAACACAACAAATACATAAAACCAATCAAGACATGGTGAACGGAGAAGAAATTGATTCATGACACACTCATGCATTAATTATTACTCAAGAGGATCTCAGGTGTGATGAAGGATAAGATTTTTGATATGATACTCGAAAGGAAAGACAAGAGCTTCTCATTATGAAATGAACCTGATAGATATGATTCCTTTAGCAAAAAATGGTCTTTGGAATGATCAACTTTGCAATTCCATGAATCTATGAGAGATACAAATTCCAAACCTGAGTTTGCTAGTTGATATTTGCATGAAGGTGAATGAACTAAAAAAGATTCATGAGTCCAGTTGGAAGTAAAATCTTGGAAATTTTAAGGATCACATCTGAGGTACCAAAAATTTCTCAAGAAGAAATTTTCATTAAGTGAAACCATGCAAAGAGAAGGATTGTGTGGGAGAAACCAAATCTGACTTAGTTTGGGGGGCTTACCGGAGTCATGAGATCTTGACATAACCATCAACAAAAGTTGAAGTGCCTCAACTCTCTGGCAGGTCCCGAAACTTTCCAAAATTGTAAAATCACATTTTGAAGATTGTACCAAATCGTGCATGGTGTGAGGGTGGTTGCTACTATTGGTTTCAATAAGCCCACTGCTCACTAGATGGCAACCATATTTTTCACTGATTTGACGAGATTCTTCATCTTCAATAACCAGACTACTCAAGTTGAAAGGTTCTTCTTATCGCAAATTCAAAGATAAATGAATCGAGGAATTTTCATGAGCAAGATGATTTGAAGAGTTCTCTTCATGCAAGTGAAGAGATGATGAGGGCTAGGAAGAGTACTCAAAGATTTGATTGTTTTCATTTTCATCATGGATAATCTCACAAACTTGTGCGAATTGAGAGGTTAACTTGTTGGATGATGGACTTGAAGAACATGGAGTAACGTCATCGCAAGTATATGCATCGTAGACGATAGAGCACAAGGGATAGTGAGATGAAGAGGAAGATTCAATAAGCACATCTTCTTTGATTGGATCAGATTCTGGATCTAAAGTAAATTTTTCATGAGAAGCCAAGAGATCCACTGATTCACCTGGGTAATCATGATCACGTACATCAACAAAGTCATCACCATTGGAATGATTGCTACCCGAGGCTATAGATTGATTGAAAGAATTGATTGCATTTCATTCACTGTCGAGATTAGAAAATTGACAATCACCTAAGAATGGGAGCACATAATATTGACACTGAGGATATTGACAAAAATAATAAAGATTGAGAGCATATTCACCTTCATACCCCTCTACCTATGTAAAGTGACTGCCTTGTACCCGATCATAGTTTGGACCAACAACATTAAAATAAGGAGAGTGTGAAAGACCAACTTGTGGAGAAAATTGATCGAAGGGACCACAATAAAAAGAGTCAAGGAATGTAGATGAGAGAGGCTAACAAGAATTCAGACTAGAGTTATGGACAGCAAGATCATCTTGTGGAATGGAGGAGTCAGTATTCACCATAGGCTTCATGAACCATTCCGGAATTTCCTCCATTGAATATGAATCATGAATAGAAGAAGAATGAGAAGGTGGATTAGGGATTTGATTTGTGGATTTTTTAACTTTATTGCTATCACATGGAGGAACCGACATTGGCACTGGAAAAGGAGGAGGACAAGGCACAAAAGGAGTAGTAGATTCCTCCTCTGAAGTAAGAGGTGTCTCATTATTCATAAGAGTTGGGGGAGTAGAAAAATTAGGGGATTTAGGTTCATCGTGTAAAGAGATAAGAACCAAGCGCTCAAACTCTTATTTCTTGAAATCATGATTCATGCCTTCTTCAGAAATTTCACAACAAAGTTGAAGGAATCTATCAGAAAAATCCTCGACTGAATCATTAGGCTTCATTTTAAAGAGATTGATTCTTTTACAAAAATCTCAATAATTATACCTATCGAAGGCTTGATGGAGCTCCCTGAGGAACTGATGAAGGGAATGGATGGAAGCAAGTGGCAAGGTATGGAACCATCGATTAACATGACCTTCAAGGGTGAGGAAGAAAACCACAGAAGAAAATCCGTCATCGTCGATTTTGTAATATTCACAAAATTTAAGAATATCAGAATTGTGCTCCGTTATGGGTGTTCCATCCTCACCATCAAACTTTAAATGGGACAAGTGATCGAGACGCTCATCAAGAATTGAAAATTGATAAAGGGAAAAAATGGAGAAGCACCTCGGGAGTAAGATTTATGTATCAGCCATTTTAGATAAGAGGTTCAAACAAGATTCAATGGACTCAGCTTGTCATATGGCCCTCCTTCAAGTGCCAATGTTGGTGGTGCTGGAAATACATCAACCAAGGGGTATCCCCGATGTGAAGTGACAATTAGAACTCACACATTTTGGTGTAGGAGCACCATCCAGAATATCACCTAGTTTCCATATCTCAAAGATATGCCTTGACTCTAACTGTTAGCACGAGAGAGGGATGCAATGGTATCTTCGAAAAGTGAGGAGGTGTGCCTGGTGTGTGTTCAGTTGTAATTGTGTCAAGGTTCTTCTACTACAGAGAGGGTGGAAAAATGAGCCTTGAAGTGAGTGGTAGTAGTACCACCCAAGAAGAGACACACATGAACTGGAAGGATTCGTCTAACATCTCGCTGAATAGTCCATAGAGGCTGTGACAGTCAACAAATGAAGAAAGATCTATCTAATATCTTGCAGAATAGTCCACAAGGATGGGATAACAATAACAACCATTACAACACATTCTCAATAAATCAAGTACTAAAATAATCGAAATAGTTCAACTATCTTACCACATGTGAAAGCAAACATGAAATACAAATATCCTTAGAATAGTCTTACAAACATTCATAATCCATGCATGAACAACGTGCTAGCCTTGAAGGATTCTGTCATTAAGTAAAATTTCCAAGGCACATGTTTACAATGTACATCGCTAGCTCCAATAGTGGAACATTGAAGCCACTCCTTTCCCCTCAAAGAACTAGCTTATCTCTCTAATGCCTTGTAGGAGGAGCCAAGGTGAAAAGTCCTTTGCTCATACAATGAGGGATTATATATAACCAAGGGGTGATGCTTCCCCTCCTTTTGACTCTTTGACTACCCTCATGAATGTTTGACTTCCTATGAATTTTCATCTTACATGAATCTCCATATTACATATGTGTCTTTTGGACTTCCACTTTACAATGAATACAATATACATGGTCCACAATGATGATGTGGCATATGACAACTCATGAAAATACATGACATGGCACTGCTGATATGAATTGCTTGAATGATGTGGCAATGTCAAGCCGTTGTTGCTACTGTGAATGATGTATGCTTGAGAATGCTCTTTTATTCCACCTCCTCATGGCTTGGTGATAAGAATTGTTAGCTCTGCTATGCAACGCTGATTTTCTAAGGTCAGAAAGGATCATGGTCTGATTGGTTACGTTCAAAGGGAAGCCCACATTGGTCATTTTTTCCTTTTTTCTCCACCTTGCCCACCTCTAAACCCTTTCCATTCCCTAAATAAACCCTCTTAAATCTGATAAAGTCCTGGTTAGCCCCAGTTCTAAGCGCAAAACCCAAAAACCACCATAAGACCTTACCCATACACCCTCACGCACTCGTAAAACCTCTCATTGCTTTCTAGCCCTTGATCTTCCCTGTCGATCCAACAGCTCCCTTCGCATCTAATAAAGGCGACCCGCTCTCCCACTCCCGACCATCAGATCATCTCTGTAAAGATCCAACGGCCTTCTCTTTCATCATCTCGGCAATATAATTGAACATTAGCATGTGATCATTATTGGAGCTGGTTGTTGCTATTTGATATGGTTAGGCAGAATGTAATGGTGTCCATAAAATCTCTGTATGCTTAAAGTTCCAGTCTTCTCTTGAATTTCTTGTTGTTGGCTTCTTCTTTGTGATCTTCTTCATCTTGAATGTAATCTTTTTTGTTGCGGATGTAATTTTCCTTTGAACAGATCCCATTGTAAAAATGTACTCAAAACAGAGCCTTTACCTTAAAATGATAACAAGTTTCTTCTGAACAGATCTTTTCTGAGAAGTTATGATTACAGGTCCCTTGTTGAGAGATGAATGATAACAAGTCCCTTGCTGAGAATTGAATGATAACAAGCCCCTTGTTGAGAATTCAGTGATAACAGGTCCCTTGTTGAGAATTCAGTGATAACAGGTCCCTTGCTAAGAATGAATGATAACATGTCCCTTCCTGAGAATTGAGTGATATAGGTCCCTTCTAAGATATGTTCTAATAGTCTTGCTAAAAATGAAGACAAACCTTTTTCTCTACTAGAGATAGGAAAATAGGAAAGCATGAACAAGTTCAGGGTTCCTTCTCCCCAACTGATGGTTTGATTTGTCCTCAAGTCATGGTCCTTTGCTTTTCCTTTTCTAATTATTGTACTCAAAATTTAAAAAACTAAGAATTCTTGCAAGCCAATTTCTTGGTTTTCTCACAGGAATTCGTGTTTAGACTATGCCTTATCTGGTTTTCATAGTTAAACATTATTATTTTTGTTGTTCTTTTCTATTTTTTATGTGTTTTTTTTTATATTATTTATTCTAAAATCAAAACAAATTAAGGTTTGGATATTACAACTGTCTATTGTAGTATATGTACCTCCTTTTCCTGTGAAACAGTTCATAAAATCTTCTCTGTTAATAGGCTTATGGTAGATTCATAGCCTGTGTCCATTGACAAGATATGTCTGTCCTTCTTGACCTATTGAAGTTACTTTTACTGATCCATTCTCTAAGATTTCAAGGATCTCATAAGGCCCCATCCAGTGAGTAGTAAATTTAGCCTTACGATCCTTGAATTTGGAGTTGAAGAGCAATGCCCAATTGCCAATTTGAAATTCCTTCTTCTTTATCATCTTGTCATGCCATTGTCTTCTTTGCTGCTGAATCATTGTTTTCCTTTGCATAGCCTCTTGTCTCACTTCATCAAGTTGGTTTAATTGCATGATCCTTTCTTGTTGAGCTTCTGAAAGGTCCATCCCTAGGTCTGTTGCCAATTTATATGTATGTATTTGGAATTCTATTGGTAGCATGACCTCTTTACCATACACTAGCTAGTAGGGTGAGAACCCTATTGTGTTTTTCCAAGTAATCCTATATGCCCAAAGTGCTTCATTGAGCTTATCTGCCCAATTCTTCCTATTTGTAGCCACTATTTTTGTCATGATGCCTTCTAATTTTTTGTTTGTAGACTCTACTTAGCCATTGGCCTGTGGATGATAGGGTGTGCTTCTTCTATGCTTGATTTGGTACTTCTCTGTTATTTCTTGAACTAGTCTTGATGTGAATTGATTCCCTTGGTCTATGACTATTTCTCTAGGCACTCCATATCTAACAAAAATTTCTTCATATAGGAAATTGACCACTGTTTGTTCAGTTTCCCTTACCAGTTCCTTTGCTTCGGCCCATTTAGTGACATAGTCGGTGCATACAAGAATGTACTTCTTACCTTTGGATGGTGTATTGATGGGACCGATAAAATCAAGAGCCAATTTTTCAAATGGCTCTAGATGCACTTGTGGCTGGAGTGGCATTTCATCAGCGGTAGTTGGTCATCCCATGCGTTGGAAGCTGTCACAACTTCTTACATACTTCTTTGTATCTTTAAAAATTGATGGCCAATAATAGCCAAGGCTAAGAATTTTGTTCGCTGCCCTTTTTGCTGCAAAATGGCCACCACAAGGTTGATCATGGAAAGAGGTTAGTACATCAATTATTTCATCCTCTCTAATGCATCTTCTAATAATCATGGAATAACTAGTGTAAAATAAATTGCCATTAATCCATGAGTATCTTGCGCTTTGTTTGATCAGCCTTTTCTTTTATTTTGAACTGAATGATGGTGGCACTCTTCCTATGGACAAGTAGTTAGTTGAGTCAACATACCATGGTGTCAAAACTGAAATTGCAAATAAGTGTTCATCAGGAAATGAATCTTCAACTTGGACAACTTCACCTGGATTTTGGAGTCTAGAAAAGTAGTCTTCTACTTGATTTTCTTTCCCAGGTCTATCTAGTATGGTGATATTGAATTCCTGCAATAAGAGTAATCACCTGGTGATCCTGCCATTAGTAATAGGCTTGTTCATTAAATATCGAACGGCATAGTGATCAGTGTGAACTAGGACTTCATATCCAGTTATTTAGTGGCAAAATTTGTTCACTGCATGTATTATTGCGAGAATTTCCTTTTTTATAAGTGTGTAATTGAATTCTGCAGGGGTCAAATTCTTGCTAATGAAATAGATGGCATATGTTGAACCATCTTCTTTTTGGCCTAATGAAGCCCCTATTGTAGTGTCAGATGCATCAGTTGAGATATGAAAAGGTAGTGTCCAATTAGGTCCTCTCAAAACTAGAGCAGTAGATGATTTTTCTTTGAGTTTCTCAAAAGCAATTTGACAATTACCATTCCAATCAAATGTTATATCCTTTGTAAGAAGTTTAAACAAAGGCAAAGCTATCTTACTAAAGTTTGCAATAAATCCCCTGTAATAACTTACATAACTAAGAAATCTTCTTACATCTTTTTGATTTGTTGGAATTGGCAATTCAACAATGATTTGTATTTTGGTTTGATCTACTTCAATTCCTTTGGATGAGATGTGATGCCCTAATACTATTCCTTCATTCACCATCATGTAATATTTTTCATTGCTTAAGGACAAGTTTGTTTCTATACATCGTTGTAAAAAAAATTCAAGATTTTGCAAAGAGTGGTCAAAGGAGTCACCATATACCGAAAAATCGTCCATATATACCTCAACACATTCATGGACCAGATCTACAAAAATAGCTAATACTGCTCTTTGAAATGTTGCTAGAGCATTACACAGGCCAAATGGTAACACATTGTAAGCATATGTTCCCCAAGGACAGGTAAATGTTGTTTTATCTTGGTCTTTTGATGCTATGGTGATCTGGTTGTACCCGCTAAAGCCATCTAAGAAAGAAAATGACTTTTTCCTAGCCAAGTATCCAATACTTGGTCAATAAAAGGCAATGGAAAATAGTCTTTAAGGGTGGCTTTATTTAGCTCTCTGTAGTCAACACAGGCGTGCCATTTACCGTTCTTCTTGGGTACTATTACTAATGGTGATATCCATTGGCTATCAAATATGTGGTATATGAATTTTACTTTTAATAACTTCTGCAATTCATCTCTGGCAATTTCTTTAAGCATAGGGTTCATTCTCCTATGTGGTTACCTCACTAGCTGAATACTAGTGTCTATATAGATGTGGTGAGTGCAGGTTTCTAGGTGAATTCCTTGCATATCCATGTAGTCCCAAGCGAATGATTTTTGGTATTTGTTTAACAAATGAATCAGTTTTTGTTCCTGAGATGTTTCTAGAAATGCCCCAATGTTCAATGTTTTTTTGGGACTGATTTCTATAGTCTTTCTTTTTGTATTTGTAATGGAATTGATTGGAAAATTTTCATCAAATATTGCTTTCAATAGTACATTGTGCATGTTTCTTGAAAACTTTGTTCCAACATGTAATCTGCAGTAATGTATTTTTCATTTCTCAACTCTTCTAAAACCACAGGCTGGGAAATAAATATTTCCACTAAATCTGCATTGTTGTTTTCCTCAATATCATACATTTGGTTTATGCTTAGCACATAGTATATTTCTTCCTGATCATTGTACTTGTCATCAAGCCATAAGTTATGTGTTACAGCTGGGGCTTATGTTGATGGATACAAGGTAAGTTGTTTTCTTTCTTTGCCTCTAGAAATGATCATATTACCGGATCTACATCCAATAAATGCATCAGCAGTTGCCAACCAGGGTCTACCAAGTATAATCAGATGTCCTCCTAAGTTTGATTTGGGCTAGAACACCAAGAAATCGACTGGATACTCCCAAGAATCTAGTGTGAAAATTATATGCTCTAGCACCCCCTCAGGAATTACTTTAGAACGATCAACTAGTTCCAAAACAATTGGGATTGTATGCAATTTTGTTAGCTGCAAAGTTTTCATTGTGTCTAATGTCATAACGTTTATTGCAGCTCCTAAATCGATCAAAGTGTTTGGAATTGAAATTTTGTTGATAATGGTTGTGACTCTCGGTATGCCTGGATCGACATATTTCTCCATTGAAATAATATTTGACATCAAGCCTGCTAAGTTACCTATGACATGTATTTTTTTGGGTCAACTCTTTTCTTTGCAGGCTTCTTGAGACACAACCCTTTAATTGCTTTGGTATAAATCAAGATATCCTTGATTGCTTGGAGTAATGGCATTTTGATATATACATTTCTCAATTCATCAAGAACATCAAATTGTGGCAATGGTATGGGTGATCTTGGTTGAAGTAATCTTTCTGGAAATGGATAGGTTTTAGTGTTTTGATTTGTTGTTTTTGTTCCAAATTGTTTTGTGTTGGTTCACTTTGTTTACTACGTTATTGATTTTCTTCTTCATCATTTTGTTTTTCTTGTTGCAACTGCATTTGAAAAGGGTATGGTTCTTTATGCAATGTCTGAATTGACCTTAGTTCGTTGTTTGGGAATGGTAGAGTTGGGTATGAAGGTCCCTCATCTACGCTATAAGTTGGTCTATCTATTTGGTTGTTTGGGTTAGCTATGGGTTGAGCTGGTAACTGTGTGGGTCGAAGTGGTTGGTTAGATGGCAGTTGTAGCTGTGGTGGATTTATTTGTGGGGGAGTAGGTAATTCTTGTTGAGGATTTTGTTGTTGATAAGGTACTTGTTGCAGAGGGTATTCTTGTGGGTATGGATGAGAATATTGTGACTGGTAGTGTTGGGTATATGGTTGAGCAAATGGTTGTTGATATTGCTAGGATTGTTATTGAGCAAATTGTTGAGGAAAAGAATATCCTCTCCATCCTTGTTGTGGGAATGTTTGCTATTGTTGGTTAGGCCAATTTTTCCATGGCATAGGAACATTCCAAGAGTTTTGAACAGGCATGTTATAATTTTTTGAATTTGGATTTTGATACATACCTGGAGGTCTTGGTTTCCATGGTCTTCTAATTCCCATGAAATATATGTTTTCCATTTCTACACTAGCTTCCAAATTGCAATTCTGCAAAATTTTCATCTTTGTACAGTCTTTAGTGTCATGATTATCTATACAAAAACCACAAATTTGCACGTTATCTAAGGGACATTCTTTCAAAGAATGTTTCTTCCTACATTTGGGACAATATATAGATAATTCTAGTTCTTATTCATCTTGTCTTTTCTTCGTTTTCAAGGTATCTATTTGGTTTCCCAAAGTACTCATGAGGTATGTTTTGAAATCCTCAAATAAGTTGCCTAGTTTAGCTCTAGTTATGTTTCTTGTAGTAGATTTTGTGATTTTTGATGTCATGGCTTTTTCCCACTTCTTGTCCTACTCCTAGAGTACTTTTGGCATAATTTGACAATCTCCTCAAAAGGTAAGTTGGAAATGTCCCCTTTACCCATGAGATTAAGATCATCTAAATACTCATCCCTGATGCCTTTAAGAAAGATTGTTCAAATAAGCTCAATTGACATAGTCCTATGTTTTGACTTTTGTAGATTATATGAGAATATTTTTAAGTATTCCTCTAAGGTCTCATCTTCTTCTTGAGTCATTGTAAAGATGTCATCTTTAGAATCTTTTGATCAACAGTAAGGTTGATACTTTTTCAAAAAGAATTTTCTCATATCATCCCAATTAGTGATTGAATGTTCACCTAATCCCATAAACCACCTTAGTGTTGTTGCTTTTAAGGTAGCAGGAAAAAGGCGAAGCCTATGAGCATCATCGGTATATCCATAGGTTCAGCATACTACGTCAAATTCAAATAAAAATGAGTTTGGGTCTTCAAATGCCATCCTATAGAAATTTGGTAGTACAGATGATGGTATGTTTTTCATTTTAATTTCCTCATCCATTTGCTCTCCTCTATTTGGAAATTTAAATGTGGATTCCTCTGATTCTGGTCGATTTTGATTTCCTCCAAATAGAGTATCATTGTTTTGTTTTTCTTCATTCTCCCTTATTCTTCTCCATTCTTCCATTTGTCTCTGATATTCTCTCAGTTGTTCAAGTATAGGTCCTCTAGATCCTCCTCCCTCTTTAGCCATCGTAATTTGTGATTTATCTAAGGTTTCTGCCTCTTCTTGTTTTAGTTCTTGAAGAAAAATTTCTTCAGGACTAGGTTGTTGGATTTTTGTGCTACTCCCTTAAGATTTCACTACCGTAGAAGTTTTAGGTAGATTTCTTCTCTTTGTTTCGCAGGCTATTAGAATTTGTCTTTCAATGAGGGTGAGTCTTTGGCCTGATTTCACTTTTTCCTCAAGTTTTGCTGTTGTAACCTTTCCTATTGGAGTTATGTATTAAATCCTTTCTAATGGCTCTACTCCTAATGGTGGATTAGTTGTTGGTTGGGGGGTTTTTTTAAATCTGCATTTTTCATCCCTAAACCTAGACATAAATAAGCATGACTGAAATTTAAATTTAATTCTATGTTTTTGTTGTTTTGTTTACTTTAATTTTTTAGTCTTTCCAGTTGCACCTCCCCGGCAATGGTTCCAAAATGTTTGGTCCCAACTTACCAAAGCAACCCAGGAAATTACACTTAGAGGTGCTTACCTAAAATATATAGATCTAGAAGGATTTAAGATTCTAATGGCTACCTAGTGAACTAAATTAATAGTGCTTTCTACAAAATATCCTTAATTACTCAAACATCAATCTAAATAAAACAAATTCTATGAAATTCTAGTTGCAAGAATAACAAAATCAGAGTGTTGATGATTGATTATAATCCTACATTCCCTTACAAGAATATTGCTTCAAAGGATTTTTACAATCATAGCAATCCAAAACATTTTTAATTTAAATCACACAGTGAATAAGATGGGCAGTGTTGTAAACCAATATTAGTTAGATCTCTTACAAGAATCTTTTACCAAACTGAAAATTGAATTTTAAAAATCCATTCTTAAATCACTTTGGAAATAAAACTAAAACTATCCTAGCAAACAGATTTGGAAGTTGTATGACAACAGCATGTAAATATCAATTTCAAGACCAAGATTAGTTGAGTCCTCTTACAAGGCTCTCTCTTCATAGTGAATTCAAGCTCTCTTAACTGATAACTTTGCTAACATAGCTTTTAACTCTGAACATGAAATGACTAATTGCTAAATTCAAATTTGCAGCTAGTAAGAAAAACAGAGTAAATATAAAGTGTACCAGCAAAGTGATGAGGGACCTTCAGTACTTCACAAGCACACTATGAAATGATTTGAAAGAGTGTAGCTACTAAATCTTGAGACATAAAATTGCTGAAGAAATTTGTATCAAGTCTGGAATCAAAGATACACAAGTTGTCTTCTCATATGTTCATAAAAACCATTCTAAAACATAGTTTCCCCATATGGGTTATTTATTGTGAATCCTCTAACAAAAGAAACTATTGTTTCTCCATCTAATACTAAAAATATTATATTAATTACATCCCAAGGAGGTTGAATTTAGGTCTATTCCTCCATTTATGAAAAAAATTCTAAAACTGGAAAATATCTTGTGCAGAAAAATTAGGAAAAAGTGATGAAGTGGTTGGGTTTGACCAGCTTTGACTGGACACTTGTTTTCTCCAAAACTGAAAGTGAATAGTTGTTTCACCATCCTTGTAAATTGTACTTTATGCCCATAATCTTCGAATTTTCCCACCTATGCTGCAACATGTCAAACAATAAAGCAATCATAGGTTGTTACAACTTCCTGTGATTTTTCCTAAAAGTGTCATTTAAATATAAAAATTTCAAATATTAATCCCAAGCTCAAAATAATGAAAATGACAACATATGACTTAGTTTCTAAGGATTATTGTTGAATAATAAAGGTTAAATGGCCAATAATGATAGTTAAAAGATGAATTTGGAGTGAAATGGGCAGTCAAATTTAGATACCAACATTGTCTGATCTGTTCCTTGCAGATCTAATGGCCCCAACTCACCCCGCTCTCACCTCGATCAGTAACCTCTGTCGAGCCATCTCCGCCGCCCATTTCCTTGATTCGACAACCATTCTTTCTGCTCATCCAAATCCTTCACCTACCCATGCATTCCACGTCTTCTGACCATTCTGTTGCTTGAAGAAGGAGATAACCAACTTGCCATCATCAGTCACAGTCAGATTCCCAACCACCATATTTAACAGAAAGCATGGCCAAGGGAGAAAAAGGACAAGCATGACCCTATAACTAAATTTATCAGTCATGGACTCCACTGGTACAAGCACTCCAACCACCTAAAAGGACAGCACAACACCTGAACATATCAGATTCAATCACTGAAGCAAGCAAACACGTTTAGAGACTCCATTAGGCAGTTAAATGTGGTTGGTGGTCAATTGTGATCCCTCCATACTTAAATGGCCAAGTGCTCTTGTAATGTAAATCTATAAATATCTAGACGAAAGATGTAATCAGGGTTGGCATTTGATGTAAGGTTCAACTTCTGAAAACTATAGATATTTTGTCACTTGCAGCGTCTCGTCTTCATTTTCAGCTAATACAAGCTTCTTTTACTGTTAACTGCTCACTTTCCAGTTTCCTCTGTTCTAAGCTTGTACCTAATATGTTGTGTTCTTGATCTCTTGATGTTTAGCACTAGATAACTATCATCTTATCTCTGTGTTAGAATCTTGTATGCATCATTGAATAGGTTGCCCAGGTTTCTTTCTATCTAATGCGGGAGAGCTGTCATCCTGTCTTTGCATTAGTAGATTAGATTTACATGTTTTTTTATTAGTTGCAGTCGGCCATCACATGGTCTTGTGTATCTACTGGTGTGGTTAGTATTCTCCATATTCAACTAATATCTAAAACTATGAGCGTTGGGGGTCTAAAGCCTTGTAGTCTGAGGGTTTTCACGCATGTCTGGAGTGAAACAAAGTAGAAGTGGTTATCTGGCTTGAACCAACCCATCATTCCTTCCATTAAACCTGCAACAATAGTTGAATTTATATGTTACCAGGCATCTTCGAGCTACAACCTAGGAGAGTTTCTTGGAATCCTAACAAGAATATTTAATGATCTCAAGTCTTGAGTTATGGTCATGAGTTGGTGCCCCTTTGCTTTGCCTTGGTAGATCATATTGCATGCTTAACTACATGAATGTATTTTTTATTTCCTCCTCCTTCATCCCCATATTCATCATCTCGCCATCGTATGATAAGATACCTGTATCTATGATTCACTCATGGTGAGACGACATAAGACCAGAAAACCCCCTAGACTAAGATGGTGCATTTTGATCCATTAGCTAAGCTCGGAACAAGTGGCAAGCTAGGGAGAGGGGCTTAATGACTGTGAATTGTGCAGTTCCAGATGTTAGGGAGGAGAACTTGAGCTTTGAGACTACCCAATGCACATCTCATGGAGGCATGAAGGACAAGATTGCACCGTTTCTAGAGATAGTGAGGTATGGCTGAGGGAATGGACACTCAGAAAGCCAACTGCGCAATTTTGGATGTCAAGGGAGGCTAGGCTTCTGTGCATTTCATAGTTCCAACAACCAGTGTTGAGGCTTGAGTACTTAAAATGCGCAATGCACAATTCAGGCGGGTTGAGGGACAAACCTACACAGTTTTGGTAGCTAGTCGGCTAGGCTGAAGGGATGGTCACTGTGGGAGAATTATGTGGAGTTATGAGAGATAAGGGAGTTTTTCCACTACAGGATTGTGTAATTAAGAGGCTTAGGGAGAGATATTTGGCCTTGTGTTTGTGCAATGCGCAGTTAAGGCCAAGCTTTCTAAGAGGATTGTGTAATTCTGGAGGCGAAGGATGGGTATTGGGCTCAGGAATTGTGCAGTGCAACAGTCTTGTGAGGAAGGAACTATGCATTGAAAAGAACCAAAGGTCAAGGTCATAGGTAGAGGATTGGAACCATGCAATTCATAGTCCAGGTAGGCCAGGTGAGGTAAAGTTTCTGGGTCGAGAAGGCTCTTCGGAAATGATTAAGTGTTAGAATAGTGAGACTGAGGTGTGAAGTGATAAACCTTCGACTATGATCTAACACTTAGAATACTTGATGACTCAATAACATAGATTACCCATGACACATAAATAATACATTTTGCTATGTGTGTCTACTCTATGACCAATTATAACACGTGCGACACCATAGATACACTTTACAACAACTGTGATGACATTTTTGCAACAATGCTCAAAACTTTGTGAATGAGTGTGATAGGTGTTTATATGATTAGGAAAACTAATAAACACAAATATGGACCCTTGAAACCACTAGAATGAGCTTTTACACTTGATGAAACAACCCACATACGAAAATACGACATTGTGCCTAAATAACAAACGAGACCAAAACACTCCAAAAAGATACATGAAATGAGTCTTGGTGTTTGCAACAACAATGTATAGGACCAAGGAAGGGTCCAAAATTAAGCATAGGCCAAATTTTTTTAGGGTATTGCAGCCACTACAACACTTCCAAGGAGGAGAATGAAAAGAATGTTGAGACAACTAAAAGATTCATTCAGTATGTAAATGAAAAACCACTCAGTGAGTTGAGGACCATAGATGTGGTAGATCAGGTGACTGCAATCATGGAGGTCTCTAAAATGATCCAGAAATAATTTTATAGAGCTAAGGATGAAGAATGTCTAGATAAGGTGTTGAAGGATGTAGTTAATTTTGACTCAGAGTTTGAGTAGAGGGTCCAAGTAGGATTTCCCAACTATTGGGACCTCGTAGGTGGGTTAATCCCATGGGAGCAGTATAGTCAAATGCTGGTAAAGGCCAAGAGTAGAGTCAATTCATCCCATGAGAAGATATCCTTCTTAAAGGGCAAGACTGTGGTGAACTATCTAAGGAGAGATTCCCAACTGATAGGGATGGTGAGGACATTGTTTCACTCCAGGCCAAATTATGTAGGGCTCACAGGTGTTAAGATTGCCTAAATTTCTTTCACTCTCCTCTACCGGGTCAAGCACTGTGGTAGAAAAGTGACCAATTTTTCAACCCTCCTCAACCCCAGATTATCGACCTAAAAACTCTACCTACAGAACCTCGCCAACGGAGATGAAGATATTTTCTGATCGTGTCAATCATGACACCTTACTATTTTATGTTTTTTGTAAATATTTTATTTCAAGAAATGAACTATAGTTAGTTAGGATTTTTTCAGTGCAATGGTGTAAGTATTAAAGAGAGATTCCATACAAGTTGGCAAAATTTTATGTTACTGGAAAAACCGGTGACCAAATTATGAAACCAACGTTTCGGACTAGCTAGGTGAGTCCATCATCAGGGCAATGAGATCTGTATTTTGAGAAGAGAGAATCGTGCAATTATGGAGATATTAATAGTTATTTAGAAAAATATTTGATATCTTTTTTATTTTTAATGTCAACTTAATTGATTCATATTATTAATTTTTAGATATATACATATATATTTAAGTTTAATTATTTTAAATAATTTTATTTATATATTATTTAATATTATTAACATTATTATTTTTTTTTTTTTTTTATGTAATTTAAGTGACCAGTTTTAATGATTGATTTATATTTTTAATCTATTTATTTATTTATTATTTTATTATTTATTTATTTCTTATTATTATTTTTATTATTATTTTTTTAGATTTATTTATTTTATTATTATTATTTTTTTTATTTATATACATTTAATTTATTACCTATTATTAGTTATTTATTATTAATTTATTATATATTCATATTATTATTATTTTATTATTAATATATTTATTTTTCTTTTTTTTTAGTTAATTATATATATGTTATATAAATAAGAATTCTTATATATTAGTTTGAATTGAAGTGATTTTTTTTTCTTGACTTATTAAATTGCTAGAGTTCTTGCCAAGCATAACATCATGGTTGCTTTCACGCCCCCTAACACCCTAAAAAACATGCTTGAGTCTGCTAAGGACTTAATAGTTACAAGAAACAGGTCGGAAAAATCAGGTCTAGCAGAGCACGCATGTTCCTCCTCACACTATATCTATATGGAACAAGCAAAATTAATTCACAAGGAAGACCATTATTTAAAAAGAAGGGTGAAAGAGGCAATTGAAATTGAGAATTCCATAACCAATAAACAAAAAAGAAAAACCCTTGAAAACCCTAGAATCTCCTTACCCTATATTAAAGGAACCACAAATAAAATTGCCAGAGTTCTCATCAAGCATAACATCATGGTTGCTTTCACGCCCCCTAACACCCTAAAAAACATGCTTGAGTCTGCTAAGGACTTAATAGACCCAAAAAATCACAAAGGAGTATACTCGATTCCCTGTTCTTGCGGAAAAGTTTATATAGGTGAAACAGGGAGATCCTTTGGAATAAGATTAAAAGAACACATTAATGATATTACAAGAAACCCCCGGATGCGGGTGCCAACCAGTCTGTTTAAATTGATGGGACGGGGGTATAAGGGAAGCCACATGCCAACCATGCGCAAAGGCGACGTGGAAGGCGGTGGCGAAGGACACCCCCGGAAGGTGAAGTTAAAGGCTATGGGACGGCAGTTTGGGTGCATTTACACTCCGACTTCCTCTGGCTGCGTTGCAGAGTTTGGCTCTGATACAGAATTGAATGCCTCATTAATGGCAGACGACCTTCGAGGGTGAGCATGGAGTCCTATAAACAGAGGCAGCCCTGGCATCACCATATTCACTTGGGCAGGGTCTGGGGTTCCCATTCCGTCGCTGGTGCTGGCAAATTCAGGACCTGGTCTGGTTTATTCCTTCCCGGGTCTATTGGTTCAGGTTGTTTATGCCCCTGTGGGTCTTTTGCAATTCAATTTGGCTCAGGATTGCCCTGTCAATATGGTTAGGAACCGTTAGAGGATGCTGACCCGTCGCGGCTCTAGTCGTGGAGGGTCTTCGCGGCCCTTAGCTGAGGCGGAAACCCATTCTCCCAGTCACTGCCCTCATTGCCACTATCACTGCCATTGACTGCATCTTGGAGGTGCTTTCTCTCAGGCACAGCCAATTCATGGAGGCCAGCTCACCTGGGTCTTTGTCTGCTCCTTACTTCGGCTCTGCAATTTTTTCCTTCAACAGCCCCCTGAATCGTCCAAGAATTAACGCCCACATCTCTGTTCTTTTTATCGACGAGGCCCAGGATGAGGGTGGTTCCAGTTCTCCGCCAGATTTCGAGCCCCCGGGTGACACAGCCAAAGCTGTTGAATTACCCAAGGTAGACAAGGGGAAGGGTGTGGAAATGCTAAACCCTCAGTTGGAAAGGAGCCAAAAGCAGCCTGAAGCGGCCGAGGCGAAAGAAGGCCAAGCGCAGGAAGAGGAGGAATATGGACCGTGCCCAATTGTGGAGGAGGTACTGGAGGACTAGTCCGCTGCGACGTCTCAGGTTCTGTAGCTCAGGTGGGATTCTGGTTCTTTCCTTTCTTTTGGTCATGTCCATCTATCCAATTGTCTCTGGCTCGTCTACGTGTCAACTAGCTTTTATGTCAATGTGTCTTAGTGGAAATCTGCCATCGCTGAGGCGTAGGGTCGGTTACTGTCTTGTTTGGTCTTCTGTTTTGTGGGCGGTTACTGTTGTGCAAGGGTGTCAGTTCTGTCCTCCCCTACGTGGGAATGATTTTGGTCACAAATGCCCCTATGAGGGCATGAAACAGGTAGCCCTCTCTTTCTGCTACAATTGGTTGATCCAGCTTGCCATTATTTTAGGCAGAGGGATCTCTCAGACAACTCGCATGTAAATGTACTCTGGTTTTTATGTATATAATAGAATAATTTAATTCAGTAAAAAATAA
>APFE031169436.1:15022-41102 GCA_000404065.3 Pinus taeda
AAGCTCAATCCCCTTGAAGGCTCCTCGAAATAAACCGAGGTTTACCAACAAGTGACCCCAGGATCCTCGACAATAATCCGAGGTTTACCGTTTGTAATACGTGGATATCTGGCGTCTTTCCCAATGAGGAAGGATTGATTCCCACACTGGTTCGGACATGATCTCGTGCTTCTCCTTTAAGAGGAGCTTTCCCAGAGTATAAATGCAAAAATTGGATTTCTCCTACCGCAAGATAAAGCTACTTGTTTGTTTTACTTATCTTGGAGAGTTAATTACTCCCAACTCCAAGATACTAGCCTAAGCTATATTGGTGTATCAGAGCCCTAGAAACAAAAATTTTCTAGATGATTTTATATTAAGCGTGATTTTTTTAGTGGTTTTTGATTAAGTCAAAAGGTTATGGAGATGAAACTTATGGTGTAAAGACTTGACACAAAATCACTATAAAGATGCACTTAAGATGACTAACTAATCTTTTCTCTTCAATGAAGTTCTACCTAAGAAAGAGTTGGAGGATGCAAATACTTAAAACACAAATCTTTCTTAACGATCAAATTAAAAGAAGAGTATTCGTTTCAATGCACTCAAAAACGAGACAACTAATTATTTTCACAAGATTTCTCTTTTCATTCGAAAACTCAAATGCTACTAAGAACAAGCTTTTTCAAAAGAGACCTTTCATTTTTTGTTAAAAAACATTTAAAACTATAACTAAAGCAAATCTTTGAGAAAACTATTAAATAAAGCAAACTTAAGATCTACAAACTAACAAAACCCTATTTGAAGTAAAAAGCTCACAAAAAGTCTTTTGAGGATGTTTTACTTGGTCACAAGCAAACCAAGGACTAATTTGTTCAGAATCACAAATAAGTCAAGAACAACCAATTTTGTATTCCTTTTTAAAATGAAAATCCAAACTTTCAATCACAAGTCTTTCGAAGCTTTGTAAAGAGAAAACTCAAAGCGGATTTCTCAACAAGGGGAGATTTCAAAAATGGTCAGACTCACAAGAAGACTGGTAGACACTAAGGTTATCTAAAGTCCCTACAGCCTCTAAGCTCAGATCCACTACACAACCAAGTCGAAAAACAAGCCCAACAAGCAAAACTTCTAGGAATTTCACCTAAAACCCTAATGCTAATGAAATTAAACCAAGGAAGGATTTCAACCAGTCACATGCAGGTATGGGCAGAGGAAAACCACTATAAAGACAAAATAAAACTAACTAAAAGAGCAAAAGTCAAAATTTTCAAAAATTTAGCAAGGTACGCAGGTGCAGAGCTCACCCAGGTGCGGGTACACTCTGTGCACAAAACCAAAGTGTGTACAGGTACGCACTGTGATATAAGTACAGGCTGTGGACTTCAACTAAAGTAATGAAAAAGAAAAATCAAAGCTAAATCCACTAAGTCTACCCAAAGCCACACACAACAAGCCAAAAACAGAAACAAAAAGGCAAGTTTCTCAAGTCAAAGAAAAACGAGGAAAACTATCAAGTCCCCAGTGGAGTCGCCATTTTGTCACGCGGAATTAGTTGATCTTGCAGACAAGAAAGACCTTCCTAGAATCTAATGAAGACCTAATGACAAACAAACCAACCAGACACTATCTTTCTCTAAATGTGCTTTATAAATAATGGCAAACAAGTGTGTTTAAGGGCCTACCTCATGTCCAACGCAAGTTTGGAGATGTCTTCGCTCCTTTGATCCAAGTAAGTTCCTTCGTCGCAAACCTGCAAGAACAAACAAGGCAAACGATTAAATAACACCTGAATATCCAATATTATAAAACATATTTAACATGAAAGTTAAGGAGTCCATGAAACAAATAGCAAAAGATACTTGTTGAGAAAAATGAGCTTGATTGTATTAATTCAAAAGGAAAGAACCTTACAACCTTTGCCTTGACGCTGTACAATCTCCTTCCAGGGTCCAACAAGAAGTCTCCTCTACTTTGACAAGCTTCACTCACTCCCTAATGGGGCCAAAAAAGGTATGTGATCTCTCCTCTTAAGCTCAAATAGGAAGTCTTGATTTCACTAGAATTTACCCTCAAAAGTTCAGCTTCTAACCTCTCTGGCCACTGACCCAATGCCTCAATTTATAGTGCAATGGAGATTAGTTACCAGTCTCCTCCTTCAAAGGGATAGAGTCCTCCTTCAAAGGGATAGCTCCTCTCAACAAGGGATTAGTTCCTCCTATGATGGGATGCATGAACCACTTGGAGCGAACAATCCACGTAACAAATGCTTCTAGAAAACTCTAGAATTAACCCAAGATGAGTTTTTTAAGATAAAGATTGCACCTTTTGACTTTTACAGGGGTAGACACCCTCCCCTTTACATACAGAGCGTATACATACGCAGATAACTTGAACAAAAGGTGCGGGCCCGCAGGCAAAAGTAAGAGAAAGTGCGGAACCAGAGTTACATTGCTTTTTTTGATATCTTTCTCTCATTTTTCAAGCTTGTTTTGAAGAGTTGAGGTTTAAGACTTGCTTAGGAAGCTGGTATAGGTAATGATAGGCCTACACCGACTGCAAATAATCAAGGTGATGATATTTTTGTGTAACAGATGGAAAGGTCCAATTAGTTAGCTTGTTGTTGAATTTGTTGATGAGATCCTCCCATACATTGAGTTTGAGGGAAATATCCACAAGTGGTGCTCCTAGATATTTTGTTGGCAATGTGTTTCTTTCGAAACCAAGTGTATTTGTAATATTTGTTTAGACAACCAAAGGTCTTTTAAAGAAAATTTTTTAAGACCTAGCTATTTTTATTTCCATACCCGAGGAAAGAGAGACATCCTCTAGATTTTGAGAAAAGCATTTGGCTTCTTAAATAATTGGAATGCCCATACCTAAGGTAACATCCAAAAATTTCTGTTGCTATAGAGGAGATTGTTACCAAATAGATGTAGTCCTTTGAAATTTTCTACTCAATTTCCTCTTTGAATGTTTAAATGAGACACTTTATTGCTATAATAAAGAGAAACGATAACATCAAATCTCCTTTCCATATACTAGAAGAGGCTGAAAAGGGTGTAGTAGGCAATCCATTTAGAAAAATAAAGATGAAGGTTGAAGAGATAAGGCTCTCAATCCAATAGATCCAATCAAGCTTAAATGCAAAGGCACAAAGAATTCTAAAGAGATAACTCCAAATTAGTTTATCAAATGCCTTAGAGAGATCAAATTTTAGAAGCATGTCAGGTCTCTTAGAGGATTTTAAAGAGGTAATGGTTCATGCGTAGTCACTATACCAACTATAATTTGATGCCCCTAAAAATAACCCATTTTTCTACTGAAATGAGTTGAGGTAGGGTGGGTTTGAGGGGATTGCCTATTATTTTGGGGATTACTTCGTAAATTACATTACACAGAGAAATGGGACAAAAGTAGCCAAAGTCCTTGAATTTTTTTTATTGGAATTAAATTGAATAAGGTAGCATTAATAGCTTTTAGGATGGTTTTGAATCTCCTTGATTCGCCCACTTCCTACCAAATATCATGTCCGAATTTTAGCTAGTAATCTTGGAAAACATTAAGTGTTGAATTCGTGATATCTATGGGCCTTATTCTAGCACTTTAGATTTTACTACCTCTTCCACTTATTTGATAGAGATATCTATTAAGAGAGATTCATTTTTCTCTTTTATAAAAAAGAGATAGAATATGTCGAACTATTTTTTGTATAGCCTTCAAGTAGTTCAATGTGGGGTCATATAGTCATCGTTCATAGTAATAAACCAACACATTAGCCATGTCTTCATGATCAAAAACCTTGAAACCATCTTGATTTTTTTAAAGAAGAAAAACAATTGTGGTGTCAGTGTTGAAGCACCAATATGGAAGATATATATATTTCTCTCTCCTTTTGTCTGTCACCTAATTCTAGATCTTTTGTTGCCAAAGTATTTCTATGCATTTTCCTTATTTATTCAAGTAGAGTGAGAGTACATGCTTCCTCCTTTGTGTGGTCCTCTAATATTACTTGGTGAATTGCTTCTTGTTGGATGCACTCAATTTTATATTCCAAGTTTTTTTTTTCTTAAGTGATGTTTCAAATTTTTCCTTATCATAGGTTTTGAGTTCATATTTAAGGTTATTCAACTTCCTTTGTAGGTGGAACATCGACGATCCTTCCAAGTTAGATAGTTGATCCCAACAATATTTTATGATTGATTGGTATTCAAGATGTTGAATCCAGAAATACTCTTGGCGAAAATGCCTATTTCTAGGGAAGGACTTGATTTTGATGTTTGGTTTGATTGACGAGTGATATGAGCCATGGCCAGGAGGATGGAAGTTTCTATGAAAAAATCCATAGACATGATATTTTTGTTGATGAGATACCTAATAGCTTTTAAGTTATTTCCTAGGAGCAACCTCTACAGTTGTTCTAAGTATAAGTTCTATTGATGGTGTTGAGATCTACCAAATGAGAGGAAGTTGTGACATCTTGGAAGAGGTTGGATTTCACTTCTAAATTTCTTACACCATCCTATTCTTATTTTAAATATTTTATCTAATTTAAATGATCCCTAGGATCCAAGATGTAGAATATATGATAAGACTAAGTTGCTTGATGGAGTTAAAAAAATGCATCTTGTCTCCAGACAATGAAGGGTCATAGACGTTTGAAAGAAAACAAGTTTCTAAGAATCTTATGAGATGAAATTGTATAGTGATAATTATAAAAGAAGAAACATGTTAATTATTGGTACCTATTTAGAGTTTTATATGATAGGAATACATCTAGATTGACCTTGAGCATCAAGAGTTATTGATTGACATCCTCGACCCCATTTGTATATCAACTTGCATACAAATTCACAGGAAGTTTTATTTTCCTGAATCATCAAGAAGTTTGGAGGTTTTGTGAGCCACTTATATTTTATAAGCCTTTTCTTTCCCTTTCAATTGAGGCCTTTAATATTATAGGATATTATGTTCGTGGGGTATGAGTTGGTGGAGGAATATGTTAGAAAATAAATGGGGAAAGCAGATGATGATTTATTTTCTTGCTTTGTAATTACTTGTGAGAGCTAATATTATTCTTTTGTTATTTATTATTCCTTATTCACCAAGAAATTACATAATACTAGTCTTCCAAGATCACAAAGAATCAAGAGACATAAAAATTTATGCTTTCAAGCTAGGGAAAACCCTAGAATGGGGAAATCCCAACAATCCTCTTCTTATTGAATCAAGTCAAAATGAGATATCCAACCAAATACCAAATACTTCCTCAAAGGTTCCAAGTTAGCCCTCCTCTTAGGTCAAAGTCAAATGTAGTCAACCTAGATGAATATGTAGTCAACCTTCTTTGAAATTTTGTTTAGCTGCAAAAGTTATATCTCAGCCATGTTTATGAACTTCGGAAAACGTCAGAGTTTTGGCCATGTTACAAACTGCAATCAACATCAAACATCAATCCTGTTACAAACTTCTGGTTGCTTCATACTTCAATTTTGTTGCAGACTTCACGCAATTTCAGACTTCGACTACTTCAGACAATCTCAATTTTTCGCATGTGTGATAGTATATGTTGGAAAGATTCAGTTCTTTCTCTCTATTTTGCTTCTTTTATTTATTCTAAACTTTGACTTATCTACTTTTACTCTAATTGTAGAGATCAAGATATTGATCAAAAATGTCTTGTTTTTCTCCATTGAGGTCAAATATAAGCCTTTATATATTTTTCTAGGAGGGTGTTCAATAGTCACTCAAGCCAACTTTACAGAGAGAGGGTTGACTTGAACCTTTTTGACACTTTTAGTAAAAGACATCTATTTTTTTCTTATGAAATGTAAAATGTGACATGACTCAATTATAAATGTATTTGAATCTTTTTTAATTATGAAACATCTATAACATGATTGGAAGAAATAAAAAATAAATTCAATAATATTTTTTCTTTTATTATGAACACTGACACTAGCTACATTTTTTCAACACTCCCTCTTAACTATGGATGTATTCATAATGACTCAATAGGTCTATTTCAAGTTGAAATATTCAAATAAGAAGGGATCCATATTGACAACAATCATAACCAACATTCCCACATTACCATGTCCTTGATAGGTACACTCTATCTCTTTAAAAGATCAGAGAACAATGATGGGAGGAATTCCATAGGACACCACATCACCTTTGTGAGGCACACATTCCACCTAAGATACCCACAGTATGTCCTCCAATGAATGATTATGTATCCAAGTCCATGTACTTTAATTAGGATGTCAATCCTAATCCATCACAGTACATGACTTTAGAATGTCCATCCAGGATACTTATTCAATCCAGGATGTCTATGTACTTGAATTAGGATGTCGATCCTAATCTGTCATAGTACATGACAAAAGGAGAACCAATTGTCCAATCATTGTCCCTCTCAACCTGAGAGGAGAATTTCATACTCACTCCACCTCAGGGAAGCAACCCTCCTATTACTGAGTTTTCCCTGCTACAAACAACTTGAACTACGACTCCCAAACTACCTTCTAATAGTTCATGATCCTGCACTATGCCCAACACTACATTGTTTCCTATAATGCATCTTGAACTATACCCTTTCTGACATTGCACTGTTGCCTACATTGTTGATATTTCATCACACAGTTCTTCAACTGATTGATCATCATAGTACTAGGATAACCAATACACTATTCTGTCAATCTTGAACACAATTTGTCCATCCTTTCCAAACTATATTTCTTCAATCAATCTCCACCTGAAACTTCTTTCATGCATCAAAGTGCCCAAGGATCAAAATTTATTATCAAGTTAGAACTTATCTTCCAGAGATTATATTGGATACTAATCATTATTTTCATTTTCTATAGAAATTCCTAATATATTATTTGTCCTTAAGTAAGTCAAAATATATTTTTTTCAAGCATCAAATAACCACATACTTAAGCATATTTTATGACCAACTTTCTTTTCTCAAGATTCGATAGATATGAATCTTATACAAAGTTTACTTTCAACATGCATTCTTATGCTTTCGTCAAATCATCTAGCTATATGTTCTAAAGTGAGTTTCCAACTTGACCCATTGAATTATTTCATCCCTTTAACAATATTGATACCACATTACATGCAATGTCTACTAACCAAGTCATAATGCTTTTCCCAAGGACCTTCCAAAATGATGGTGCTTCCTAAATCATGATGATCCAACTAAGAGAAATGAAAACTTATAACAAAATATTAGATAATACCTAGATGAACATTATGCAAAAATGGTTTGTCTATCAATCTGTCTAGATGTTTTGCATAAAGAAACTTAATCATGTATATTCTAGGCATGATACTATCATATGCTTCTCTCTATGACGCTATACAAAATCATACTATCTAAGAGAAAGAATATTCTATATAAGGAACCTGCCAAACAAAGTGCCTTTCTTAATAGTAAAGATCCTTCACTTCTTCCATCTTTGAATTCTTCTCAAGTTCTCCCACTACCTCACCTACATGAGCTTCACTTCCTTCCTTTCTCTTGTTGTTTTGTTGGCTTGGACAGTCCCTCTTAAAGTGTCCAAACTCATTCTACTTAAAGCATTGAACCTTGGAAATGTGTTTCTTCTTGGAATTTCCAAACTTTCCCTTATTTAACTTCTTGACTTGGGCTCGAAAGACTTGAGACTACTCACCTAACCCAATGTCATGTTTCACCTTGATCTTTGATTCTTCTAATATGAATTGAGCCCAAAAATAATTAAAGGGAGTTGAATATTTCTTGGAGTAGTTTTTTTTTTCTAAGTTGCTCGTTTCAGGTAGCAATGCATTTAGTAGACATATGGGCACTTATGAATGAGTAATTGTTTCCCTAAGCCCTTAGAGATGGTCTCTTAATTGAGATACTTTCATGAGAAATGTTGCCATATCATCATCCTTTGGTTTCTTCATTATATATAACTTATTCCACAAATACATCTTTTTTCCTATTGTACTTACAAAGTACAAGTTCACTAGTTGGTCATACATAGCCTAGGAAGTTTTAAGTTTGCAACAAATGGAACAAGGCAATATTTAATGGATTCAAATATTATCCTTTGAGACCTTAATTCCCCTTTATTTTACTTTTCTATTTCTTGTGTCTTATCTTTGGTAGGTTCAATAATTTCCCTAGTAACATACTCCATTATATATTGTTCTATAAGTATGAGGTCAATCATTTTCTTCCATGCTAGAAATTTTGATGCTCCAACGAGCTTATTTCTCTCCTTGTAGGAAGAACCCATATGACATGTAGATTAAAAAATTATGTAATAATATGATACTTACTTGATGGCCATGATTCTCCTTGATGGTGTCTTCAACCTTGATGATGCCTTTAAGATCCTTGAAGAGTCTTTAATAATGTCTTTGAAAAATGTTTCTTGGGATTGCTCCAATAACAACATCCAAGATCCTTGATGCTTTCTCATTCGGACTTATAGAAGAATGCAACAGAATATAGATAAAAACATAAACACTGAGATGCAATGGAAATAAAACTTCATTTCATTAATATCAAGGAACTCAAATATGCTTACATACCAAATTGAAATAAACTAGCTCGGTCAATGGTAGCTTATCTTTGAGAAAATATTTTGCAGCTATATGCATCTTAACTGTGTGTGACAATGAGGCTCAGTGGCATTTTTATCATTGAGAAACAATGAGAAACCATAAAAATCCAAAAACCTAACCCTAGGAGATGAAGTGCCAAAAGCTTGTGGGCCCCATTGGGGTAAGTTGGAACGTCAACTTCCCAAGGTCATAACTTTGGCATATGTTCTCCGTTTGGATATCATAATGTGTACTTTTGAAGGTCTCAAAGAGGAGGCCAAAAAAAATAGGAAAACAAGGTTGGCACATTTCTCTTATCTTCATTTTCCATAAAAGCATCTTTTAGTCCCTCAAAATAGCTCAGAAAATTTAGGACCTGAAAAACTGCCAAAAATATTGAGTTGTGCTACAATTAAGGAAACCGAAAAGAAACAATGGTGGGCATCCAAGGGGAATAGGTGGATGGCCACCAATATCCACCTAGATTAGTCCTCCCCCCTTAGGAAGCAATGGTCCCCATTCCATTGAGTGCCTCCATGAAATGGGGAAAATTCTGCTAAACTTGGTCTTGCCTTGCTACAAGAGTTGGGTAGTGTTGACAATCCGATACAATTGTATCTTCTGCTAGTGAATGTTCTTGATATACATGGCCATGATCTAATAAGTTTTGGCCTATTCCATGTAGTCTGGGTTTAGCTCTATCGGTGTGATTTTTTCTGCAATGTCTGATGTGTCCAGTAATGGTGGAAAGTATGGCCGAAGGTGGTCCACATTGAACATTGGGTGAAGGAAAAGGAGTGGGGGAATGCTGAGCTCAAAAGAATTGTCTACCACAACCTTAGTGATGGTGTAAGGCCCATATCAAAGTGGGTGAATCTTGCGGTGCACCCCAACAAGATGCTCCTTCTGCAAATGTAACCAAACTTTGTCACACACCTAGAATCTGTGTGGCACCCGATGTTGATCATGACATTTCTTGTACTTAGCATTGGTTTTGTCCAATATGTCATGGAACTACTAGCAGATGTGCTAAATGTGCTCAATGAAGTTGTTAGCCTTGTCAGCTTCAACCTGGACATGAACCGAATCTACTTGAGAAGCTACAAATGCCATGGCCACATCAAATGGGACACAGTGGCTAGAATCCCAATCCCACCTACAAGGGGTTTTGGTCAATTGAGTTATGGAGAGCTATATTGTAACTATCCTGGACATAGGGGAGGATTTCATCCCAGGTATGTGGATGCTTTGAGTTGTACATGCGCAGACTGTGCATAATCATCTTGTTGAAGACCTTTGCTTGGCCATCAATTTTGGGGTGGAAGGTCGTGAACTTAGTGAGCTTGGTATCCAACATCAACAAGAGGCTTGACTAAAATGTACTCAGAAACCTGCTGTCCCAATCTCAGATAATAGAATTTGGGATCCCAAAGTGTACCCACACTCATTCAAAGAAGAGTTTAGTAGTGGCTTGTGCTATGATACTTTTCTTGATGGTTGGTTTGGCAATGGAACATGAAGTATAGGATCTGATGTATTTCCCAACATCATGTCGAAGGTTCGAAAAATAAAAATACTTCTCCAACACTGCCACTATGTTCTCTACTCGGAAATGTCCAGCGACCCAACTACAGTGCACCTACCAAATCATCTTGGCATGCTCACTTGAAAGAACACAAAGGTGTCACAAGTGGCATAACAGTGCACCCTGGAGAAGAAAATCAAGAACTTGCTTGCCTTCCAGGAGAATATGGTATGTGTTTGCAAATTCTAGATTGCTCTTGTAAAGATGCATCCAACCTGATGTCTCGTGCCCATAAGAGTCAAGCACAGTGGTCAATTCCATGACCATTGGTCGACTGAGGTAGTCTGCAACATTATCAATGCTTCCCTTCCTATACTTAATGTTTAAATGAAACTGTTGTAGGTATGTGGACCATTTCCAATGGTGATCATTCTGCAACTTTCCTTGTATCTATGTGAACTACAGGGATCAGTGGTATGTGTGGATGATCGTTTCCTTCCACAAAATGTAATGTTTCCATTATCCACGGGCCTGAACAATGTATTAGGGGAATTTTGAGGTCTAAAATGGGCCTCCTAAGAAAAATGTACAACCAAAATAAACTTTGTAAGACTCAATATGATTCAAGATGATGATGTAAAACATGGGGGATGATTCGCCTTTTTGGAGTAAAAAAGTAAAAATTTTAAAAAATAATAAAACAATAAAACAATTTTTTCAACTCGTATTTTTAACTTATCTCCCTAATGTTTTACTCAAATTTCGAGCAGGAGTACTTGTTGGATGCAAAATTTTATTCCCCATCCAAGGAGTACCCATGGGGTCCACCTACACACCTTGCTCATCAATGATGTACCCCATATATTGAACCCGTGTCATACCAAAAGTGCATTTCACCATATTGGCACACAATTTGTGTTGTCACAGGGTTTGGAGGACCTATCGAATATGGTGGAGGTACTCTTCCCAAATCTAGCTAAGGATCAGGATGTCATCAAAATACACTACCATGAATGAGTTGGTGGAGGGCCAGAATATGTCTCTCATCAGCCTCATGAAGATTATGTGGGCGTTCGTGAACCTAAAAGGCATGACCAGTCATTTGAAAAGGCCCTCCTTGGATTTAAAGGCAGTCTTCCACACATTGGAGGGTTCAATTCATACCTAGTGATAACCAAATTTCAAATCAATATTGATGAAATATTTGGCCCGCTTGAACTGGTCTAGAAGGTTATCAATTTGTTGTATTGGATACCTATTCCGAAAAGTGATCTTATTCAGTGCAGGATAGTCAATACAGAGTCTCCAGGTCTCGTCCTTATTTTGTACCAATACGACCGGGCTCCCACAGGGCGATGAACTCGACTTGATGTGCCCTTTATGCAACAACTCTTGAATTTGCCTCTTTATTTCATCAGTTTTTTAGAAAAGATCAATGATAGATCAGCCCGTTGGGTAATGGTGCACCCAAGGTTAGGTCGATGGAGTGCTTGACCTGAAAGTGTAGGGGCACCCCTATGGGTGAGGTGAAGATATCCTTGTATTTCTCCACGACATTGTCCATATGTTGTTGCCATTTAGAGGAGCCCTGTCTGGAGTGCACAAATGTGGCCACAACCTTCTTCTTTCCCTTAGGGCAAATAATAAGAAAGGAAAATTTCCCGGTCTGGGAAATGATCTTATTGCATTGCTTCGCAAAGATCAAAGATATGGTATTAAGTAGTGCTACCTCTAGTATCATGTATAACTTATTGCCAAAAGAAAAAATAAGAATGCGAGGCCTAGACTCATACACAACATGACACTTCTACAAGTATGGTTGGCCTAATAATACAACACAAACTTCAAGAGGATAAACATCACACAATCCCTCATTTGTGAAGCGATTGATGTTGTAGGGAAGGCGGCACTACTGACTGATGTAGAGTTATCGTCCTTGGTGAAGGCACCCAATGGTGTATGGTTGTGGGTGTGGAGTGGTCAGTAGGACCAACCGCTTCATGACCTCTACTGAAATGAGGTTGTTTTGGCTTTTGCTGTCGACAATAATATTATAGTGTAGATCCCTTTAACAACATCTGTGAGTGGAAGAGCCACTGCCCCTCCTCTAGATCTTTAGGCACTGGGTTCTGCATCAATAATCTACTTCCTTTAGTCATTCCCCTTGTCAAGATCTGACTCAAAGTCAGAACATGCATCTAATTTGGATGATTTCAGCTTGGCCACTAGTGACTAATTTCCTCAACACTCACTTGTGTTGTGAGTGGGGCTCTTATGGAACTCACACCATTTCCCTGTTTCCTTCTTTGTCTTCATGGTGTTGTTCTTTGCTTGTGGCTTCAACGGGTTGTCTTGGGTCACCTCACCTTGGCTTTGTCCTTTATTTTGCCGTTTGGAGGCGCATTTCCCTTACTTCGAATTCATAGATCCAAAGTCTCGCTTCTTCTATTTAAATTTCTTCTCGGTCTTAACAACGTACCAATAGGCGACACTAACACAAGAGATTTCCAATAACTCCATCTCGTCCTCGATGTATTTGTGTAGAAAACCATAGTACTTGAGTACCAAATTCTAATCAAAATCCTCGATACCCAACTTTGTACGAAGAGTATGAAAAATATTTGTGAACTTCGGCCCATCTTGGTACCTTCCCTACTGCAATGTGGTCCACCTTTTGTATTTATCTTCATAGCTCCTAACAAGGTAATATTGTTCGTTGATGGCATCCCGAAAATAATTCTAAGTGGGTACAACTAAAAATAGTGAGGATTCCCTCTCGTACTTTTGTTCATAATAGGTTTCCTACCAGTCCTTGACATGGCGGCTATTTTGAGGAGTGCAAAAGTAATATTTTCCCGATTAGAAAAGTCATGAACTGAAAAATATCCTTCCAAAAAATTTAACCATCTATCTACGGTGTTTGCTTCTATCTGGCCTTAAACTATGGGAATGTCAAATTTTACTTGTACCTTAAAGGGAGTGGTGCCTCCAGAGTGGTTGTTGGATGAAGATATGTCATTTGTGGGTAGTTGTCGAAGAATTTGGAAAAAATTATCCATCATCACATTCTTCTATCAATTGAGGGATTCCTCGAGAAAATTTTGTAAGGATATCCTACTCCATCATATTTCTTTTCTTCTTCCATGGGAGGTCGTCGAGGTTTACGGGGCTAGTATTGCAAAGATTCAACTAGTTCAAGCCCTAACTCCTTATACCCTGACCTCATTGGGGACATGCAAAGAAAAATAGAGAAAGAATAGACCACTTTGATACCACTGATCCAAACTTATACAAGAATGCAACAGAATATAGAGACAAACATAAACACCAAGATGCAACAAAAATAAAACCTCGTTTCATTAATATCAAAGAACTCAAATATGCTTACATACAGAATGGACATAGCTTGGTCGATGGTAGTTTATCGATGAGAAGATATGTGGCAACTACATGCCTTTGAACAATGTTATAACAAGGCTCGGTGGAATTTTTATCATTGATAAATAAAGAGAAACCCTAAACATCCAGAAACTTAACCTTAGGAGATGACGCGACAAAAGCTTGTGGGCCCCGTTGGGGTAAGTTGGAATGTCAACTTCTTGGGGTCATAAGTTTGGCATACGATCTTTGTTTGGCTATCATAATACCTCGTTCTGAAGATTTCAAAGAGAAGACCGAAAAAAAGCAAGTAATCTAGATTTCCATCTTACTAGTCTCTTATTTTTCCCTAAAAACGTCCTTTTGTCCCTCAAAACAACTCTCAAAGTTTAGGACCTAAAACTTGCCAAAAATAGTAAGTTGTGCTATTATTAAGGAAACTGAAAAGAAACAACGGTGGGGTCCAAGTGTAATAGGATGGTAGCCACTAATATCCACCGAGATCACTTTCTTCAAATATGCCTTCCAATGAGATCTTCTTTCAAGATATATCAACAACCTTGTAATTTTCCTTTGATGTAGTCTTGATCTTCTTTAGTAAAAACCCTCCTAGATGAATTGGTCTTATACCAATGAGCCTTCAACTAGATTCCTTCAAGAGACAATCCTTCTTGAAGTCTTCTTCTTCAATCTTTCCTTGAAAGCTTCCTTTTTCGTTCCCCTCGACAAGTGATGCCCTCTAGTATCCTTCCAACTTCCATCCTTGTTCACCTTAGCTCTGATACCATGATGAAAAATGCAAAGTGGCAACATATTAATTTTTTTTTCCTTTTCCTTAATATCTTATTGTGAACTTAGTTATTCTTCTTATGTTCTTTTGTTATATCTTTTCATAAAACAAATGTCAATAATTAAATAGCAACAACAGGGGACACATAAATTAGGCTCTCAGCCAGGGAAAAACCTGATCTAGGTGGATCTGGAAAGGCTAAAAAATAAAATTATTTGGATTTCATCGACACTAGAACCAAAACAAATAGCTCATCATCCTAATTCTAATGGGATAGATGACACTCAAATCTGACTTCGTATGCCAAAAAATTTTTGTAGTCAAAGATCATGTCAAAGGATCAGTGTTTTCATCGCCAACTAAATTTCGAAGCACATCTAAATCTAGAGGTTTGGCTAGATCTTGCGGAATCAACTAAAATTGGCGGTCACTAACTGAGCGACATTTTGACACTTCACGGTGCACATAAATAGCCAAAATGTCACCTCCTTAATTCGTATAGTGACCCATAAAAATATGGTGATGATTTTTGTGTGGTCATTATTAAAAATAAATAAAAAATTATAAAAATTATAAAACATTAAAATGGTGGCAGGTTTCAATTGGCAAACCCACTATCTAACAATATCTCGCCATATATATAACAAAAACAAATAGTCCCCCACCATATATATAATAGCTAACCATATAAAATTGGGGGTCAGTGAGTATTGTAACCACCCCCCTCATACCATAACAAATAGCCCCAAAATAATAGCGAAACACCACAAAATTCCAACTAAATGTTAAGGACTCCTCTTAAAACAAACTCTGTGTGGTTAAATATGGTGCAGTGGGTGTGTAACCTAGAATCACCCAAGCACATTCTTTAATTAAACCATAATCAACGAAATCACTAGACTTATGAGCTTTGGGAAACTGATCGAGCATGGATATATAAACCATGAATTTTCATTGGAACTCACCCTATGCATAGCTAAGAGAAACCACGAGGGAGCTAAGAGCAAATAGAACAATGAAGGGTGGTGAAACCATGATGCATTACGTTGACCAAACGACAGAACCATGATGCAGTGGAACCTTGAACACATGATTCTTAGAGGAGTCTTTCAGATTCCATGGGGGTTTATTTTTTACGATGTCATAAACATTCCAAGTTTATACTCATCTGAACCAATTTTTTGCCATGATTCTAATGGTGCAATCCATTTCTTCATTCGATCAGTGGATTTTTTTTCCAATGTCCAGAAGAGAATATTGTGAGGAATCTAAAAACTTCTCGGGGAGCCCAGATTTGATCGAGATAGAAAGGGGTCATGTTTATCCTCATATTTCATTATTTTCTATAAGGAACGCGATGGCGCGGGCCATTTCTTCATTCAAGTAGCCAATTTTCAGTTCATCCTCATCCTTGGAGGTATAAGGTGCATTTTTTATTATGTGGTCATTTGATTTTTTCTACGACTATTATGTGAACCTAATCAACATATTTGAGAGGTCCATTTTGATGCCATTGTGTGTGAGGGTTCCATTTATGTCACCTTGTGTGAGAGGATCATTGTATGCCACTTATTGTGAGAGATTTTTCCTTTATCATGCTAAAGGAGAATATCTTGTAAGTGATAGTTCCTATAGGAGAATGTATCTTGGGAGAGACATGCTAATCTAGATAAGAGTTTTAATCCTTGTATTGACCAAGATTGCATCATGTACTCATCATCTTCTTGTAGAGAATAATGAAGCTACCTTCCCACTCTTGTCTGCAGACCTAGAGAAATAGTCCACACTGGATGAACTCCATTATCATATTGTGTGTTATGATTGTTTCTTATCTTCTTCTTGATTATGGTTAATGACTTACTAAAATGTTGTTAGAGTATGCATTGCTCATGATTTCACAGGCAAATGTAAGTGTTAGTAAAAGGTCCTGTATAATGGATATTTTTGTTTGAAAGCATCCACGAAAATTTCTTGGATCAATTTGTACCAGAGAAGTTTGACCTTTTTACCAAGGATTGGGAATCTCATCATGGGTGATATTGAATATGTAACTAGAAGGGAAATGGAGAAGAGCCAAGATCTCTACGAGGCATTCTACAAGATCGAAAAAATGGTAGATATATGATTTATAGATTATGAGGAGAGAATGGAAAAAAAGGAACATGAGAAAGAGAGAGAAGAGGACGGTGCTCCATATCCATTTCCAAGTGAATATTATTCTTCTTCATATTCTTCTCATCATTCAAATGAAGACATAAATGAGAGCCTGCAAGCGAACAATGTTGAATTGAGAAGACATCTACAAGGAGAAGAAGAGGATAAGTACATATTGTAGCTTCAATTATGAGCCACATAAGAGTCCTTGGAATAGTTGAAGTAAAACGAAGGCGTATCAAAGCATCATCACCTGCTTTAGAATCAACCCCTGAGGTAAACCGTGTTGGTAATTATTCATTTTCATTTTCTCGTGATGATGATTATTTGGGTGTTTTTGAAAAGAGCACTACAGGAATTAGTTCGAGATTGATGAAGAAGAGGGGATATGAAGGTAAGGGCCTAGGAGCTAATGGCAAAGGAATTTTGAATCTCATCCAAGTGGTGGAATTCCCACAACATGCAGGATTGGGCTATGCCATAAAGGGAGAGATAGGAGAGTCTTCAAGTGACAAGTCCAAGAAATTGAAAGATGTTGAGAGTGCATCACGCACTTCTAGTGATCATGATTATGCGCCATCTCCAAAGGGATGTGAAAATTTCAAAAGAAGAGCTAAGGCAAGTTCTCATCACCAAGCTTGTACCAGAGACAACCAAGAAAGGTATAAAAAGTCTCAATATTCAAATGTTCCTTTTGATTACAAGTAGATTGATAATGATGAGAAAAAATTATGGTATAAAAAACCATGTTTTTTTTGGACTGCATAACCATGTTGTTTCCAAGTGTTGGAAAAGAATGGTAATGAGAAATCGGACAAGACATGAATAAACTTCTCCACATCACGGTAGGAAGAAGATCGGGAAATTCTGGAGGAAGAAGACTTTTCACACCCATTGTAACAAGAGTGTAAATTAGAGAGCCACATGTTGGGAGTTCCATCTAGAGAAACGACCAAAGGAAGACCAAAAAGAACCTATGAATGAAGAATGACCAGTCAATGAAGTTGATCAACAAGAGAAGCAACTACGAGAAGAAGAACCATTAACATGGTTGGGTAAGAAATGTGGATTTGTATGTAGTTGAGCATGGCCAAATTTTGTAAATTACATCTTAAGATATTTGTAAAAGTGCTGAAGTGTTTTCCACCACTTATGAAAAAAAATAGTGATATTTTTGGCACTTTTATTTGATAGCTTAGATATGCTTTCTATTATAATTGTGATGTGAACTTAACCAATGACTTTGTTATAAAATCCTGGAAAGTACGAGGTTTCTTGGGTCATGATTGGTCTTGTAACAGAACATGTGTTTTGCAAGTTGTACTATAGGTTTGCATAGGATACAAGTGTCTGTTCATCACTTATGGCTCCAAAGTACAAAGGTGAAGGAGAAGGAAGTGTGGCATGTTAGGGTACTTCTTGTGGATATGAGGGAGTACAATATATGGTAGATTATTTTTATCGTTTTGGAGGACCAAAAGCTCCTTAGTGGGGGGGAATGATCCAAGTGGCTTTGGAAAGGCTCAAAAATCAAAGTCTTTGGATTTCATCGATGTTGGGCCGTCAATATGCCATTATTATTATCAATTTTGAACACTTATCCCACCCATTTCCACTAATCTTCATCATGTCATTTACTATAATTTATTATATAACTCCATTTTATGATGATTTATGCTCTTATATTATTTATTCTCCTTTATTTCTAATAAATTGATGATTATGAATTATTTTATCAATGATAGGTCTATTAAGTTGGTTATAACCTTATTCACCATTTTTAGCCTCCAAGGTAACTTCCAGATTGAAGATTTGGTTTTTAAATCTGCCAACTTAGAAATTTGCTGGTTTAAGGAGTGACAGTTTTTCAATTGAGATTATGAGCAAATGAAGATGAATCTGGAAAATCCAGAACATGGGTTTTGTCCAGAACGGGCCCAATTAACTTTCTGAGAATGGTTTGCCCAAATTCGGCTTGTACAGAGAGAAACACATGGTTCTTTGAGCACGATTTTCTCAGATTTGCTGTTGCGGCTGTCCTCCAAATCTCAGCCGCAAAGCCAAATTCGTCTTGCTTTTGTTGAGAGATGAAAGGAAAAATATTTTCTTGTTGATTATCTGGTTAGAATCAACCCAAATTTGTAAAAGAAATCATGTTGTAATTATCTATGTTGTAACTGCTCTCTGATCTTTCTCTATTTAAATGAAAACAAAGATCAGAGATGGGATGGCTTCGGAATGGCTTCAGGATGACTTTAGCATGACTTTGGGGATTCAAATGATGGAGAATTGATGATTTGAATTAGAGATTCAGAAGCAAGGATTCATGATAGGATAGGAGGAAGGAAGGATTGTTTTATGCTGTAAGTCTCAAAGCTTCAACTGTTGTAATGATTTCACCATTTAATGATTAATATATAATTTGGGCGTTGTTGTTCACTCTTTTCCTTCTGAAGTAACCCAACAGCATCCGCTGGCGGCTAAGGGCCCAGCCTCTGGTGGAGTACGCTGCTGCTGCTGTTGTGTATCATATCTTTACAATTGTTGTTGTATCATTATACCATGATTTATGTGTGGTTTGCTTATCTTTATTACTCAGTAATCTGATATATCTTTCATATGCTATGTTATGCTCTGTTATGATCAATGCGTTAATGGTCTTTCTCAGAAAATTCGTGTAATGACTCTGCACTATATAACTGGATCTATTTAGAGTTGAACTGTGTCTTTAATCAGCTATTTCTGTGACAGAGTGTCAGCATGAATGTTACTGCCATTGGATCCATGTGAAATAATCATTGTTGGGACTTGAAAGTAATGTTACTCTATGTAGAAACATAGTTATATAATCCTTCAATCTCAGATTACTATATTAGTATAGAGCATGTATATATGGTTGATTATTGTTGTTCCATAACTCATCAATGAATGTTGTTTCATAAAGTATATCTTATCCAGTTTGCTTGAAGAGAAAATCAGAGTGTGAATCAATTGGTTTTAACTCGCGAGATTTAGTTCTTTTGATTGTTATTCCATTTACTATTGTTCCGTTTCCTTTTTGCTGTTTCATTTTACCTTCTACCGTTCTATTTACTTGCCTTGGTTGTGTTGGTGTGAGAGAAGGTCTAAGGCTGTAGTGAGCCTCAGCAAGACGCTGCCTAGCTCCCAGACCTATGGTCCATCTCTAATCTTCTTTCCATCAGTTTCTAGAGGGATGGGTTATCGCTTTCGCACCCTTGATTGATAAACTAGCTTGTGTGATTTTATCCTTTGAAGTAATTTAGTCATAGTTTAGAATCTGTCTACCCTTGTATTTTCTGAATGCTATACTGCAAAACATTACTCTTGAGTAAATAGCCACCTCAGACTGAGTACACTCTTGAAATAAAAAGTCAACTCTGGGTTGACAATTAATGTGAGGTAATTAGGTGTTAAAAAGACCCTTTTTATCGCTCCACATTTTGGCGCCGTTGTCGGGGAGAGTGTAGCCATTTCTAAAGAGTAGTGTGAATTTGATGAGTGCCTGCTAGGGAAGAGTTGGATCTTAAAAACGGAAGGTAAGAACCTGCGTACGGAGCATGTAAAAGCCCTGCTCCCCCGTCCGCTTTCCAGCAAGACTGTTAAAGAACCTAGGGCAGAAATAGATGTTTGAATTTTTGTGTGAATGATTAGGGAAAAGATAGAAATTTTTATGAAACACATGATCTCACGCAAGTGGTGATGTAAGCACCACCCATTTCACTAACCGATTGACAGGAACATTTGAAGAAGGAGCCTCGAAGAAACACATGAAGAACATCTTATACTATGGTAAGAAATGGCTCATGTTTCTACTTTTGAATTTCCTATCAAAGATCTAGGAGGAGTCACAAAAATGCACATAATTCCCCCATCATTACCAAATTTTCATGGTTTAGCAAATGAAGATCCACATACATTTTTATTTGAGTTCGAAATACTCTGTAGAGTATATGATTATTGTAGTAATGATAAAAAATTGAAAGTGTTTCCTCTTACTCTAAAAGGAGCAGCTCTCTGATTGTTCATGAGCCTAGGTGGGAATTGCATCCAAACATGGGAGGACATGAAAAACATATTCTTGAAGAAGTAGCAAGACTATTGCAAGGCCAATGAAGATATTTTCGACATGATACAAGGGGAAGATGAAAGTTTGGAGGACTATGTAGATCGATTTCAATATAACCTTCAAAAATCAAAGCATAAGCATTTGCAAAAAGAGATCTTAAAAACACTCATTCTTAAAGGGATCAAAGATGAATTTTTAGAACTCTTAAATCTGATAAGAAAAGGTGATGTTTTTCAATTATCATATGATGATGTTTGTGAATTGTGCATAAAGTATTCAAGAGGAATCTCCAAGGCTAGTAAGAATTCTAGAGATGCTTGTTCTTTCTTTTTCAAATCTGCTACAAGAATAGGAGACATAAGAGCTGAAGTCAATGCTTTATTTGAAAATTTTAAAGTTGATTTTATTAGCTCTCTAAGTTCAAAATTTGTTGCTTTGCAGGGTCAGAAGAATCAAGAATTTGATGAAGTGTTTTTCCCTCATGACCGAAAGGAGCATCTCTTAGATACTCACTCTTCCTTATCTGGGATGGAAGTAGCATATCAAAGAGATAAGGAAGCTGCAACAAGGTCAACAGGTATGGTTCAAAACACTTCTTCTCCATTCTCTTACTTGCATAATCCATTATGGAATACTCACATGTTAGAGCAACCATGTGAATCACAATATAACCACCACCAATTTTGTCTACAAGCTTGGCATGGTTCACCTTATGATTGCATGAATACTCTCCCTCATCTTGTAGCACAAACACATTCTCCATATTCTCTATCAGCTCTTCCACAATATCTTGCTTGCCCATCAAAACCATTCACACAACCCAATCAACCACATCATCAAAATGCTCCATTCCTTACACATTTTCCTGCTCAACTAATTCCACACCCTCATCATAATAAACCAGTACAACATAATTAAAATGTTGAACTGCCAAATTTACCCACCCTACCCACCCATTCTATCTCACATGTGTTATTATAAAAAAATTACAATGAGATTCAGAATGTTTCAAATGCAAAAATTGTAGAAGCTATGGAAGAAAATGAGGTTTCTTTTACTATGCATCAACAAGCTATTTTAAAAGCTGAAGAACTTCATGATATGATGGCTATGGGAAATCAAGAAAGTAAAGGATATATTGAAGATTGGTTTCACTCCATCATTTGTTTGCAGCATCACTCCATGCTTCAACAATTTTTGATACCATTTTTTCAAGGGAAGTTGGCTTCTCATACCCTAATATTCATTAATATGCATTTTTTAAATTTGGGTATTTGTATACATGAAGCCTTATTTCGAAAATGGATCCAATGGAAGTACTCATATACGTATTCATATTCATTTTTCAAATCAAAATAGGTTAGTGTCGAAAATAAAATAAATAAGGGAATAAATAAATGCATTTTGTTTTTTTATGTAAAACTAGTTGTTTTTTGTCGCAACATGTTATGCAAATCAATATTGGTGATAATTTTTTTAATTCATTTGTGTATGTAGATGATTTATAATAGAAATAAAAATTCTACAAACACTTATATTCATTTTTATCATCAATATGAAAAAATTCTTGAATATCGTTTTTTTGGCTTGCGGGCTTGATGGAATTTCTAGAAAAATAGTCGGGACAGTCATGTTTCGAGGGACCAAAAGTGAATGTTTTTAAAACCTATTTCTATCCTAAGTATCTTTTGATGTATACTTGCCAAATCAATTTGAATCACTCAATTGGGATTTGAAACGAAAAAGTTAGAACCAAAACATTGACCGGATGTCTAGCGGGCAGCTCAGGAATAGAGTTGAGACAGTCAGTTTTTGGAGGCCTAAATGAAAGAATTTTTAAAACCTATTTCTATGGTAGATTCCCCTCTAAATATGGTTTACAATTCAATTGAAATCACTCATTTTCAATATCCTATGGAGAAGTTATGATCAAAATATTGACTGTCTATCGTAAATCCGTATCCTTAAAACTCTGTTTTTCCGACTGTTCCTTACAGTATTTGACCTATCAATTCTTCTTTTCTTCAAAAATTGTTTCTATTGGAGATAAATAAATAAATATAATTTCATTTCCTATTTTAATCATTCAAATTCGACATCAAACAAAAAATTTATGCTTGAAATATCAACTATTTGTCTAAGCTGGGTAATAGAAAATGACTCTGTTATGCAGGTTGTTCCAACTAAAATTGACATATCACATCATTGAACTTTTAAAATCTGTTCCTATTGAAAATACACCTTTGAATTATCTCTCATCTGGCTTTGGAATCACTCAATTTGGACGAAAAACAAAGAAGTTGTGATTAAAACACTGCTGGTTAGTATGGTCGACCATTGCTCTCCCGCAGGTGACAAATAAATTTTACTTTGTTATTTTCTCTGTGGATTTGTTATACAGAGTAACTACTTGTTAGTTTTTTTTCATAATTCTTGAATTAAGGGAGCCTGTACACCTCTCTTTCTCCAGGATTTAATGTTTTATTGCAGGTAGATACTCGTTTTTTTCAGGTCCTAGGAGAAAAAGAAGGTCAATTTATGGACGAGTGATTTTGAAATAAATTTTAAATGAAACAAAGGAATTTCATCAACAGATTACCCAATGGATTCATAATAGAAGAAATGAAGAATTGATTTCCATGTGAAGATTTATGTCATGTCTTTGATGCCAAAACATTTTTCGAATAGATCATTTTTTTGACATAACATCATAGCCGTTGTAACTTAATTTATTTATTTACATACTATTTTTTGTTGTTTCTTTTCTAATTTCTCTTATATTTTGTGTTTCAGGTGTTGCTTCATTCAAAGTGTAACTCATCCTCAAAATCAATGCCATGAACAACTAATTTGTTTTTTTTGCATGCTTACATTTTATGATTGTCCATTTTTCTGTTCCTTTTTTACGTTTTCCTGTTCCTTTTCGAATGGAACAACACTTCTGCATTTTCACATTTTGTTGTTCCTTTTCGAAATGGAACAACTGTTGTTCCTTTTCGAATGGAACAACACTTCTGCACTTTCACGTTTGTTGTTCCTTTTTGAAATGGAACAACACTTCTGCACTTTCACGTTTTGCTGTTCCTTTTCGAATGGAACAACACTTCTGCACTTTCACGTTTTGCTATTCCTTTTCGAAAGGAATAACACTTCGACACTTTTCATTTTCGTTGTTCCTTTTCCAAAGGAACGGCACTTGCATTTTTGTTGTTCCTTTTCCAAACGAATGACACTTGTGATTTTTTTTGTTCCTTTTCCAAAGGAATGGCACTTGCATTTTTGTTGTTCCTTTTCTAAAGGAACGACATTTTTAGTTTTTGCTGTTCGTTTTCCAAAGAAACGGCATTTGCATTTTTACACTTTTTTGTGTGTATTTTTGCTTTTTGGTGTGCATTTCCTTTGTTGTTCTCTACACAGAACACTACTTTCTTTTTGAGTGCTTTTGTTGTTCCTTCAGAAAAGCAACACTTTGGGAGTATTTTTGAGAGCAACCATTCCTTCCTCTTGTGGAATTATTCCTAGTTCATCTCAACCACATTTTATTGATTCTCTTTTATGGTATGAAGTACACTATTTTTATGAGGACAAGAATTATGGATTCTACTGAAGCAAGTTAATATCATTTATGTTATGATCTTTAATAGGACAGCGCCTTGATGATAGTTTATTTTCAAAAGAACACAATTATTTATATATTAATTTACTGCATTGTTTTCTATTGTACATGATACTGATTGATCATCTTAATACCATGTTGGTTCCACCCTTCTTGGTTATAATCTTCTTTGTCTGTAATAAATGAGATTATGGGTATATTTTTTTCTAGTGACATGTTCAACTTCTTCTACCATCCCTGCTCTTAAGGAGTACCGAGCCTCCCTTTTTTATCATAAAAATATGTAATAACAACAAAATTTGTTCGCAGATGGAGGATAGGGGGTCTCATTACAAGCCAGCCTACCATTTTCATAAGGTTCTAACAAAGTGACATTCCCATTATGGCCACCACACCAGGGTTATGATCCACTGGATAGCCAAATTATCCCTTGGAATAGAAGGTCTCATCACGAGCCGGCCTGATCACTTTTTCTACATCCCAGTGAATGGCAGTGTGGTTATCTGGTTACCACGCCAGCACATTGATCTCTTCTGTAGAACAACACTGAAACTCTCCATTTATAAATTGAGGATCCTGGCTCATATGGGTTAGAAAGAAACCCTACCGAGGCTATGGACGCCTGCTAATAGCAGAGGCTCTGCTTATAGTAGTGAAGTTATATCTTATCGTCAATTATTACTATAATACCCTTTTCTTATTCTTTTTTTTTTTTAATCAAAGAAGTTATTTCCTTAATTTTTTTCCCTGTTTCGAACCTTTATGCATGAGAAATTGTTTTATGATCAATCGCATCATTTTCAGTTAGAATACCATCAGTAAAGCATCTTTTTGGCATATTGTTGTTCTTTTTCTCTTTTCATAACTTGTCATCAATCCAAAGCGTCCTATCTTTTATTCATAACTATCTTTATACACTCTACTCTCATTATAACCATAACTTTCATCGTCCTATTATTAATATGTGTACTTTATTACTGTATTGTTCATTCCCTTGCCTTGCCGTCAACACAACACCTTTCATATTTTGTATGGTCATGGAATCCCTTTTCCAATTGGAGAGGGGAATGTATGCATTATGGGCTAGCATGCGATATGATTACTGCACTCTGCCATAACTTGTTGATTTGACAAAATATTACTAGTGCCTGTATACACAAGTTTTCTGATTGAAATTTTTGCATACATCTTAATCTGTTGCTATTGAAAATTAACATTATGGATTCAAGAACATTGTATGCACAAGTGTGATTTGTTTATAGGAGAACAACAAGTATGCAGGGGAAATTCTATTCACATCATGACCACACTATTGCAACTAACAGAAGCGGCTCAAGCAACTTGCGAACACGAACAATTCTTCAGACATTATTTGCTTACCTGGATTCCACCTTTTGCATCACTTTCAGCACCAACTTTGCCTACATCAGCTTCAACAACTGCCAATACATATATGTCATTCCACATTTTTCTTTTGGAGGTAAAACTTGAGGTAAAATAACATAATTTTATGATTTATGAAAATCCATTTTGAGCATTATTTATCATCCTTCATTTCATAGTTTTTACCACTTCCCATTTTTCAACGGCATAACATCTTTCGGTTTGGGGGAGTTTCGCTTTCATTCATTTCTTTTTTATGACCATGTCATTCATATTCTTTATCATCCATTTATATTCTTATTCATTCTCAACACCTCTCTTATTCCATGTTGTTTTACACCAAGCATAGAATTCAACAACTGGTAGCAACCGCCTCGATTTGTTTTCTAGAATTGCATGAGGGCATGTTAATTCTTCATAGAGGGGGAGGAATTGCTACGCATGATGGATGTTTTCTATTTTCTTTCTCATTTAAGGCATACAATTTCAGTGTAGAAATTGATTTCCATAATATTTTTAAAACTATGAACTCAATTCTTGTGATTTCTGGAAAACACAGAGGTATCATTAAAATACACAAAC